>RDRW01000350.1:0-40849 GCA_007896445.1 Puccinia hordei
TCATGATGAACTTAGGCAGGAAAGGACTATGATGTCCAAAGTTATCCCACTGGTGATGATGGAGATGGGGAGGCGACAGACTCAGACCCTGTATATGGGGAAAGAGGGGAACAGAAGTGATGAGAAAGAGAAGAAAGAAAAGAAAAAGAGAGGAGAAAAGAAATTACAAAACTACAGTAACAGACCTAAGCCCTCTATTACATACATAATCATTAAGCCCTCCTCTTTCCCTTCATGACTAATTCCTTTCCAATCTCATAAAGGCTGCATAAATTTCAAGAGACTGGCCTCCAGAAGCCGTTTGCTTGCAGTACTACCATTTGAAAGGTGGCCCTTGGATCTGATTCAGATGCCAGAGATTCACAAGGGCCATTTTAAATGGATCCTGACAGTAATTGAGCACTGCAAATTGTGGCCGGTACTGTCCCGTTGAAGGAATCCTTGGCGGTAGAACTCGCAGAGGCCATATTGACCAGGTGATTACACCATTTGGGGTGCCTCAAGAATTCCTTACCAATTGCGGATCAAACTATTTCCCACCAGATTCCAACAATTCCTAACTGAGGCCAGGATGACGCCAGTCCGCACGTTGGGGTATCACCCGCAGACCAATGGGAAGTCAGAGAAATATCAATGGGATCCTAGAGGTAGCACTGTTTTGTCTGGAACAAGACCAGGGATCCAGCCAAATGGGAGGACTTCCTCCCAGCAAGAATCCATGTCAGTGACAGCAGTGGTTTCTCCCTGTTTGAGCTACTCTACGGGGTCAAACCTAGATTACCTCAGGATTGGCGGTGAATGATTGCCGCGGAACCGGAACCCCCCCTGGGCATGAAGAACTGAAAGCACGCATTGAGGCATTGAATAAAACCAGAATCACGCAACCAGTACTGCTGCGGTGCGCGTGCTGGAAAACAGAGAAGCCTTTGATGGGAAGACCACTTTTGCACGGGACCTGGACGACCTCATAGTTGGCCAGGCTGTGAAGCTCTGCAATGAAAGCACACCAAGGGACAGCCTAGTGGTTAGACCTTTCACGGTCAAGAGGTTTTGGAGAATAATGTTACATTATTGAAGACCATGATAGGGTAACAGTCTGAGCCCGCTGGCACTGAGGTCCATCATTGTGAACGACATGTGGGCTGCGCCCCCCGCTATAGCACAGCGGGAGAACGGCCAATGCCACAGTAGCGCGGACGTCGTTGAACAAGACTCGGCTATTGCGTACACAAAAAAGATCTGCTCAGGTTCACCCTTGGACCACCGCCAGCAGGGACCGGGACGGCCCCCGTTTAAAGGGGGGATGTTGTAGCCGGGCTACAAGGATACAGTCGGGTGCGCGTCACCTCTTTCGCCTAGATCGGGCCAAGCCCGGAGCTAGGCTGTGCGCCTGTTTCTTCTTTTTATGCTACAGCTGCAGGGGTTGTCCTGTTTGGCTGTAGCCTTTTGTTTGTACCCCTGTATTCAGGGAGTGTTTTCTTGTCTCTTGTCGAGGCAGCAATATAAGGCCGCCTCTGTCTTTCTTGTGGGGTTATTCCCCAGTTCCCTTTTCTTATTCGGAAATATAACACCATTTCCTCATCCTTTGCGCGCTCCGCGATCCGGCTCCTTTCATCCTGAAGAGCCCCGCTTCACAGGCAGGGTATTCGAAGTCATTTCGATGATATTTCGAAATGACTTCAACTTTTGCGTCCTCGTGTAACCATTGCGCTCGCTAACCTCTTCGCAGTTGCGGAAAACTTAGCGAAACGTTTGAGTAATATAAGCTTGACACCATTGATGTCACCACATGCGCACCGCCGCCTCACCCGCTATTCTCCAATCTCTGGAGTCAAGTTTGATCGACCTTTAATGCTTCGGCTTTCCTGATTCGATCGCGTCTCATGAGCACCCCCTCTAACCAGCCAGCATACAAGCCTCCCCTAGCCAAGAACATTCCACAATCGATGTCAAAGATATTGTAGAATGCATGCCGCTCAGATACAATTCCTGCGGGAATGGTCCATGTGAGTATCAGCAGTAGGAATCTCTAAAGGACGAAAACATGCCAGGCGCGGGCAGAATTCAAGAGAGAGAGGCCTATTAAGGCAACCTCTTTTGACATGAGAGAATCAGACCTCGTCTCTAAAGAACTGCACGCGGTCGCACATACTTCAGTCGTTTTCATTTTTTCGTTGAAAAGCCTTCCATCTTTTGCGACCCAAGTGCAACTCCAACATGAAAATTTCTAGTATATATGTGTCTATCAGCTTTTTAGTAGGCTTGGCATTTGCCAGTCAAACCCCAAAACTCTGTTACCAAGCTCGTCCGCCGGGGTGAAAAAAAACATCCTCCCTTCAGTAACACACATCATGATCAATAAGCCACGCCACACACACTCCAGCTCAATAATCTACTACCCCAATGGTGCCACTGCGTACTCCTTCGATAAACATTTCAATGATTTTTACGGAGGGAAATCCTTCACGGTGGTCACTGACTCAAGATCTCAACCAGTATGTGGCTTGCCTCCGTAAGTTACAATTTTGGCATCTAAAATCCGTCATCTCAAAGTGGACCATTTTTGTTTCCAGAAAGACGACATATGCTCTAAGGAGTCACACTTTGTCGAGCCAAATGTGCCCGGATCCCATAATAGAGTATTCCAATTCGTACCAAGACGCCTGACGCCTGATGAGTGGACTTTCAGCTTCATTTCTTCGAGAGGTGAAGTGCTGTCTTATCGCTTGAAGAAAAACCTTTGGAACAAAGAGGGTAAGTCTAGCAGAAACAATTCAGGCTTTCATTTTAAACATCTTCTTGGAATCTTACCTATACTTTTGTATTTTAGGGAAGCTTTATGAGACCCGGAAAGGCGAAGATGAAGTTCAAATGTGCTTAATAGAGAGTACGGATTTTTTTAATCATCTCGATCGAATTGAAAGAGCTCTAATTTTCTGAATCCCAAAACTAGATCAAACTCGCTGGGAACCCTGGCTGCATCCTGGATCAAAAGGTGCAGATGTTTTCGCCCTCTCTTGCGCTGCCAGTGCTCCTCAGGTACGTATCCACGATTCAATGGAAATGAATGAAACGTATTAATCAATTAATGTGAACACGCATGTATTTCACTACGTATGTTGGTATACAGGTTGAAGCGGTGACTTTGTTGGCTATGATTTTGGCCAGAGAAGATGCCTGTAAAAGTTGAAATTCAGTTTTTTTGGCGTAGCTAAAACCACAAAGAAATACTAGCACGTGACTGCCGGCCGAAGCTCAACAAGTCTGTTACTGTAGGTTCAAATTTCATGGAGTCAAATAAAGCTGCATATTTTGGCCTTTGTTTTTGGAAATTTCCTTTCTTTGTAACCAAATGGCCAATTGATGGGCGCTGTGTGAAATAGACGCTCAGGAAACCTTTTCCGGGCAGTTTTCTGACACATTTTTCTGCAAAACTCTGCATGCCAGTGATACACACCAGTTGTAAAGCTGGGAGGGAAGGGAAAATAGACCCTAATAAATGCAAAAATAGACTGAGGGGTGGAACCATAATTTGGGAAAACCAGAAGCTATGAGAACAGGCAGTATATCCTCCAAGTAAAGCAAAAAGAAATTAAGGCATGAGCCAAGACAAATGGGATGATTCTATGAGGCCAGAAAAAAGAGAGAAATAAGGCAGTACAACAGAGTTATTTTATGTGTATTTCTAATCTAAGTGTGGCATAGATACACTGAGTTTTATACCAGACATCCTCTGAAGCTAATCCTCAAAATCAATATGATTGTTGGAGAATCCACAGCCAGAAATCTCGGAATTTTTTTGATGAAGCCAGCTCTGTTGAGTTTTATGTTAGCCTGCTGCCATGATTTATCACCAGTTGAACCATGGTTCCTAACAACCAAAACAGTGGCTGCAATCACAAGCCTGAATCTGTAGCCTAGTTAGTAAAGGCAGTACTCCAGTATGTGCCAGTCTCTACATGCTGAAAAACTGCTCCAACAAATTTTTCTCAGATTTCAATTTCTACAGTGGTTGTGAGAAACTGCACCTTATTAATTTTTCTTTCTTGTTGATTCATTGAGGCTTTTGTCTAGAGAAGAAAAAACATATGTTATGACATAAATTAAACATGATTAAAAAGAGGGGGCTTGATAAATGGATTCCCTTCATAAAACAGGGTGTGCATATGTATGGAGATATCCATACATATACACATAAAAATTGTGTGCAGCCTGCATACCCTTTGTTTATATACATAAAATAGGTGTGCAGGTTGCACACCCTTTTTATGTGTATAGGTATGAGTACAACCCATACCCATACAGTTTCTTTTCTTTTCAAAGGGTGTTGTGTAAGCAAAAACAGATCTGTTTTTGCTTGCATAATGCTTCTTTCCCTCTTCCTGGAGGGATTTCCTCTGGTCCACAAGACACACATGTCTCTTCAACTGGAGGAAATCCCTCTGGTCAAAGAGACACACATGTGATTTCCTCCAATTCAAGAGACATGTGAGTATATTTTACCAGAGGAATTTCCTCTGGTAAAAGAGACACACATTTTGCTTCACCTGCAGGAAATCCCTCCTGTCAAGAAATTTTTTTTTGTCAAGAGACACAAATCTTAAGATGTTGGAAGAGGTATAAAGGATGCAGGGAAATGATGGGACTTATAATTATGTGAAGAGGGCTTGTTTCTTTTGTATTTGTTTCATTTGTTTCATTTCTTCGATTTTCCTTTTTCTTCATCAATTTTTGTTCCACTGCTTTCCAGGTCTGAGCTTCTTCCTTACTCTATATTATAACCCCAGGACACTTACATATATTCATCTCTGCCAAAGGTCTGAGCTTCTTCCCTCCTTTCTATAATAATCCCAGGGCACTGACATCTATTCATCCCTGAAAAAGCCAAAGGCATACAACTTTTACTTTTTTTCTCACATATTTCTCTTGGACTGGATGATTTCCTCTGGTCAAGAGAAATGTAGTCTCTTGGCTGGAGGAAATACTCTGTTCAAAGAGACATATGTGTCTCTTTGACTGGAGGGATTTCCTCCAGTTGAAGAGACATGTGTGTTTCTTTGACAGGAGGGATTTCCTCCAGTTGAAGAGGCATGTGTGCTCTTGGACCAGAGGAAATACCATCTGGTCAAAGAGACACAGATTTCTCTTGGACCAGAGGATTTCTTCTGGTTGAGAGACATTTAGTCTCTCAACCAGAGGTATTTCCTCCCATTAAAGAGTCACAGATGTATCTTTTACCGGAGGAAATCCCTCCAATCAAACAGACACACATTTCTCTTTGACCAGAGGAAACCTCTCCAGATGAGACACACATGTACCTTCACTGCCAGCATAATTGCCTAGGATGAATTCATCTTAGTTAAACTGGGATGCACTCAACCAATTTAAACTTGGTTGAAATCAACTGATGAAATATAAATCCAAGTCACCCCCCTTGGTTTTATATTTCATTGGTTGAGGTCAAACTACTTTAAATTGGTTGTTTGAATCCTAGTTTAACTGGGATGAACTCAACCTAGGCAATTATACTGGCAGTGCTTTCACCGGATAAAACTCCCCCAGTCAAACTGCCCATAGAAAGGGCGTGCACACCCTTTCTATGGGTATTTGGTATGAGCTATTTCAATAAAACATACACAGACAGGGGTGTGTGGCAGCACACCCCCTTTTGACTGGGGTAAAAATTCTGGTGGATAGGTTGCAAGCCCATCCATAAGTGTGCTGAAGCCCAAAAAAGGGTGTGCCCCTGGTGTGGGAGTGTGGCAAGGGGGGTGCGGCAAGGGGGGTGAGGCAAGGGGGGTGCGGCAAGGGGGGTGCGGCAAGGGGGGTGCGGCAAGGGGGGTGCGGCAAGGGAGGTGCAGAAAGGGGGGTGGGGCAAGGGGGGTGGGGCAAGGGGGGTGGGGCAAGGGGGGTGGGGAAAGGGGGGTGCGGCAAGGGGAGTGCATTGATCAATGCCCTAAAAAGAGATATAAGTGGAAACATCTCTCTAGCTCAAAAAAAAATACTACTATGGATATTTTTGATGATTGAAGAGAGAGAGGTGTAAAAAAGGTTCCATATATCAACACATTCCTGTAAACATGGATAATTTCACAACATTTAAAGATGGGCTTGAATTTGCATCCCAAAATTTATGAAAGAATTCCTTTTCAAATAAGGTATGGAAAGCCTCACACCTAAAATAATTTGTTAAAACACACAATTAAAATTGGTTGCAGGGGCCCCAAATTTGGGCTTAGTTTTTCAAGGACAAGAAACTCAAAAATACAAGTGTATAAAATCAGGAAAACAGGTACACATTAAAAAAACCATATGCAAAAAATTGAATATAATAGAAATTTATTTTTCATTATCCAATAAAACTGATGATATTTTTGAATACAAAGAATTTCCCGTGTTTCCTGCCTATTTCAACTTCCTCATCCAAGAGTTGAATGAGAGAGATTATATTTCTGGCCAGTTTAGGGACAAAAAGAGAATCTTTAAGAGCCAGGTTTTGTCCATTACTGAAGTGCAGTTGAGCCGTTCCCTTGTTTAAAAAAAACATCTAGTAAATGCCTGAAATTAATCAGAGAAGAACCTGGTAAAAATGTGGGAGGAAAAGAATCTACCCAGTAAAAGCAGGTTTGCCTATGACTATGAGCTCCCTAGCTTTTCCCCTTTACTAAAAGTAAAAAGGAAACTTTTTACTTTTGCATTTCAACTGCCTGCAGTTTCTTGAGTTTTTTGCATAGTTTATGGTAGGAACATTTTTAGCACAGCTTATGTGTAATAGTATTACCAATTTACTGTAATGGATATGTTTGTGCGCTATGGTATGGATTTATTTTTAAGTTTTGATATGTTTGAGCACCAAGCTGACCCAAAGGGGCTGGGTGAGGTGGGCAATGCTGGGACCAATGGTGGGAGAGAGGCCTCCATATATATAAGAAGTTTTTAGCTGTGATTTGATTGCTAAATATAAGTCAGACTAAAATAGTAAAGAAAGATCAAGAAGAGTAAATGAAATAGCATAAGACAGAAAATTGGAAGAGAATGCAAAACAGGAACCAACATGAAAATGGAATGAAACTAGAGTAAAAAGCACAAGGATCAGGATTTGACAGAGAGATTGAGGACTTGGAGACTAATCAGAATGTTCACATTGGCCTATAAACCAGATAAAGAGAATAAAATAATTGATGAGATCTCACCAGCAAAGATAGGACAGGATTCATTAATAAGAAGAAGAAGATTGATAAATAAATTAAAGGGAAAGGATTGGAAAAGAGAAGAAAGGGAAAAATGATGGAATGATAGAAGTGACTTGAATGATTTATGTTGAAGAGATTATGTCTTGATTGGAGTTGAGGATTGAGGATTAATTTCAAAGTTGAGATTCTTGAGAGATGATTTCAGCCATTTAAACAGGTAAGATGGGATTACACAGAGATTCACATACATCCAACAATATATGCTTCTCTGAGCTATTTTGTCTGGTGAGAGCTGAAATTAAGACATTTGTGCGGGTGGATATCCTTTGAGTTGCACTGCCTCCTGCACAGGGTGCATGAAGTAAGCTATTAATTCTGGTGTTAATCTGAAATGTTGCACTGCCAGAGGTGCTGCCTGCATAGATTGTAGTTTTATTTCTCTAGGACATATGTTAGGTGCACTAATTCATGCAGAAGCTGCATAGATCAGGGTGATATTAAAATGATGAATCTAATATTAACTTATATATATATAAGATAAATAATCAACAACCATCAACAACTTGACTAATTCTGGACAAGCATCTATATATATATACATATATATCATTTTATATTTAGTTTCTGATAGATTTTGATACATCCACACCCAGGGTTCCCAGGAGGGGCATGTGACCCTCATTCCCCTGCCAGGAATGGTGTGAAACTCCACATGCCCTTTATATGTGTAGGTATGGGTGTATCTCACACCTATACATATAGGTAGGGCATGTTGGGTTGCACACCTTGACTGGAGAAAATACCTTCATTACAAGAGGCTTTTATGGCCTCTTTGAACAAAGGAAATCCTCCTGGTTTCATGCTTAGAAATCTCAAACCACCAAAGCTGAGCTTGAACCTGAAAAGGCTAAAACAACAAATTGAATTTTCTGTTATCCTTAAGATTATCTGCATTTCATACCCATAACATGAGAGTATCCCCCGGGTAAGAGGTGCTACATCCCAAAGAACTACATACACTGATGGGGGAAGAAAGCCCTGGTCCCAACAGGGAGAATTGTCTATGTTTCAAACTTTGAAGTTCAAGGCTTGAATTTCAAAGAAGATAAACTTTGAGCTTCAAGCTTCAAACCTCAAGCTTCAAGAGGCTTGAGACAGAAGCTCAAAGGGTTACAGGGTCATTTCAACTCCTGATTTCCTTTTCACCTCTAGGTTATGTAAACCCATGATTTTGCTGGATTTAGTGGTCCAGGAATCAAAAACAGGGTGGTTGAATCTGTTGTACCTTCATTCTTCAAAATCTCAAACCACCAAGGCAGAGCTTGAACCTGAAAAGGGTACAACAACACATTGAATTTTCTGGTACCTTGGAGTTTATCTACATGTCATGCCTATTGTATGACACCCAGTCAAAGAGGTTTTATGGCCTCTTTGACCAGAGCAATTTCCTCCAGTTTAAAAGGCATACAAGCTCCCTTGACCGGAGAAAATACCTCTGATCAAGGAGGTTATATGGCCTCTTTGGCTGGAGACACTTCCTCTGGTTGACAAGGCCATACAAGCCTCTTTGACCGGAGGAAAGTCTCCAGTTGATGAAGCCATAAAAGACTCCTTTATCAAGGGGATTTCCTCCAGTAAAGGAGGTGATAAAGTCAATCAAGGTAGATTGTATGGCCTTGTCAACTTCAGGAAGTCCCTCAGGTTTAAGAGGCCATATCACCTCCTCAACCAGAGGAAATACCTCTGGTCAAGGAGGAATGTGTGGCCTTGTTGACTGGAAGTATTTCCTCCAGTAAAGAGGCTTATATGATACAATTGTCTTTGACAAGAGGGATTTCCTCCAGTCAAGGAGGTTGTATAGCCTCTTCAACCAGAGGGATTTCCTGCTGTTGAAGAGGCAATGTAAGTGTCTTTTACTAAAGGAACATCCGCCAGTTGAGGTGTGCAACCCTTCACACCCTTCCTATACACATAGGAAGGGTGTGCGGGGTGTCAGGCTCTTCCTATATGTACAGGTATTGTGTATCCCATACCTAAACATATAGGAAGATCATGTGGGGCTGCACACCTTTCCTATATGTATAGGAAGGGCATTCTGGGTGGCACGCCCTTCCCAGGAGGGAGCAGGGTTGCACACCCTTCCCAGGAGGGGGGTTGTGGGGTTTTATGTTGGAAAGGTGAAGCAAGTGCTCAGAAGAAATTAGAGTGGGGCAGTAGGTTGAGGAAAGCACTTGAAAATCATGTGCATGCTTATTTAGGTAAAAGAGTGGAGTACTCATCCTACATTCTCATGCTTTTCTACTTTTAAAATGCACTGGTGGTGTGGAAGTACAGATGCTCCGCTGTTAATATCTTCTGAGATTGTCTTCTGTTGGTCTAGTTAACCTCTTGTTTCTTCTTTGTAGGGCGCTTGTGGACTAGAAAAACTAAAGAATTTATGTAAATTTTCCTGAAAGACTGCCTAACTTACTAAGATAATAAGTTAATATCCTGAAACTACCTGTAGATGTTCTAAGGTAAACATATGATAAGATACAATCAACTCCACCCCCTGGTTGAAAGATGATGCCCTCCATTCAAGAGATGTGTATCTCTTGACCAGAGGGCATCCCTCCAGTTAAGAGATGTGTATCGGGCATCTCTCCGGTTGAAGGGCTGGGTTGTGTAAGTGAACACAGATCTGTGTTTGCTTAAACAACCTGCTTTTAGAAAAGAAAAAAAAAGTACAGGTATGGGATATACCCATAAAACGGGTGTGCCCCTGGCATAGGCATGCGGCCAGGGGTGTGCATTCATCAATGCCACTGAGCTATGCCAGTGAAATTAAAACACATTTCACTCCTGCCAAAAATAAATAAATCTAAAAGCAAGTACAACCCAGTACTCCAACCTTTTTTCCTCCTTTGCCATCTGCAACAAGATCATGTGGTGCTATCACCAGTGAAATATAAAAACAATAAGGTGAACAATATCATGTGATGAGGCTCATCCATGTTTTCCATTTGCATGAAGCTGGTGAGTATATATCAAGCACTGTTCACATTGGGCTGTCATGAGTAAAATTTTATGTTGTATCAGTAAATAATGGCTTGTAACTTGAGTGTAACTTTAAGTCACACTGAGTTCAACCACCTGTCAGCAATGGTTCTGCCATAATCAGCAAGCAACATCCCCCAATGTGATCAACAGGCCATGGAGATATCTGGGGCACCAAGGCAGCATACATTCTAGCTACCAAGGCTCACGCCATTATTTTTGAATTTGTCAAAGCATCCAAGCGGTTCAATTTTATCTCCCAAGAAACCCACGCTCCATCAATCAATTCATCCCCATCTTTCTCTTTGTGTTCTTCTCTTTTTCACCCTCCTCTCACTCTTTCTCACTATTTCTGTTTTATTATTATTATTATTATTATTATTATTATTATTATTTTTATTTTTATTTTTATGTTTATGTTTATTTTTATTTACAATTTACAATTTATTTTTATCTCTCTTCTGTGTCCTTGATTACTCCTCATTCTTCTGATCTAACCAAACATGTTTGTTAGGGTCTCAACTTTCTTACTTCTATTTTGTATGTAGTCCGATATTACATATTCATGGTGTACCCCATCGGGGACGGGGCGGGAGTTCCACCATTGGGATGTCGGGAGGAAACAAGTGACGAGTCAGGGAAGCTGTATCAAGCCACTTCACGGCGGCAATGAGTTTCGTTGTCATCCCACAAGTGACAAAGCAAATGGTTGGAATCTGGATGCCCACATGCTGATTCCCTTTCAAAGGCAAGTACATATTTATATACAAGTAACAAATATTGCAGATATGCAGCCCCTCATCAGTGCAACACGTTTATAGTTTTCTTTGTTTCCCTCTTGCAAAACTCGTTAGCAACACTCAGTTGAGACTCAGTTGCTGCTAAGGGCAGTGCCCTCGGCAGTAGCTTGGTGCGACGTTTAATACTCAGTATCTGAACCTTTCTACGGCTTCACTCTTACTTGTCGCGCCTTTCCAGAAGTTGAGTCATGGAAATCCCACAATCCTCTCGAGCCGTGCCTTCTTCAGTAACCCTGGTTTCTATCAACCCGCTACCTGTTTCACTCCTAGTTCCCTCGCCCTAACTTGTTTCCGAGAAAGTGCGGAACACAAACCTGCATTATCTTGCGGACAGCGCCTTAATCAAGTGTTCCCCAAGGGTCATCTCCGGCACCAAGCCCGCTTCCCTGCACCACTGGCCCATCCTGGGCGAGCTGTGACTACCTTTACTTTCCTAGGCAAAACCACCGTAACACGTTCCGACTCCAGCTACAGAGCGAGAGGATCTTACCCAGCTGCTTCATAATCTTCCCCCGCCTCTTCAAACCACAGTTGTGAATTGAATCCGCAGTTCTAAGGGAAACTTCAAAGCCATATAATTCAGCAACAGAAATAATTCGATTACCTCAATCCCGTGTGGAGCCGACTCTCCTTTACATATAGACGCTCATATTCATCAGGGTTCGCAGCAGGCTTCGTTCATATCAGTCATTCACTCTCTAAAACCCCAACCTACATGAACTGTGGTATCAACGATCCTATTGGCCATCGAAACCGTTATCTTATCTTCGAACGTTCCCACTTCCGTTCGGCCCCAATTAAGAAATTTCTTGGATATTATGAGCTTGGGTACCGAACCTACGATTCCTACGACAGCAGATGAATGGTCAGCCATTCTAGAAAAGATTGAGCTACATGCTCGATCCCCTTACAGCGTCAAAGATAAGCGCGTGCTATGGGGCCAAGGTATAATAGTTCTTTTGAGTGGCATATTGTATTTGATCAGTCTTTTGCGTCGAGCCACTCTCAATGGTATTTGGTGCTTCAAGAAGGACGTCGAGGGGTATTGGCATCCTAATGTTCATGTTGCAATCCCTATTGTAACTATCGCTCATGCTACTGGTAAACCTCATCCTCCCGAGAATCCAAATCATACATTGCATTTCCTGAAGTTGATTACCCTTTTTTTTTCGGGATCAAGTCCAAACCGCTGGTATTGGTTTAATTGTGATCGCTGATGCCCCTGAAGACAAGGTGCCAACCATAGTAGCTTTGAATCTTGCCGCTTGCAGTATGTTATATTATGCCGGATGGACAAAAGGTGAGGCTCTGTTATGTAGTAGCCCGGGTCCGAATGGCCAAAACGCCCCCCTTGTTATTTTCACTGAATCTGGCTACTGAAAATTTTCAGTATGGGCGGTGCTCTACGCCCTACCATCCTCCATCTTTCGGCTGGGTCGAAGAGATGTCCTCGGCTCAACGGCAATGATCTCGAAGCGGCGTGTCCTGTCTCCCAATATTTTTAACAGATTCATTCTAGGAGGATATTTGGTCGGCGTGTTTCCCATTCCATGCCTCACATTTACAGTGTATTGGGTACAAAATATATTAGATCGACTGCAAGTTTTCCGGATTACATCTCAACATTTGATTCTTAATCTGTCCACCAACGAAACCCCTGGTACCAGTTTAATCTTGGC
Source organism: Puccinia hordei (assembly GCA_007896445.1). Taxonomy (NCBI): domain Eukaryota; kingdom Fungi; phylum Basidiomycota; class Pucciniomycetes; order Pucciniales; family Pucciniaceae; genus Puccinia; species Puccinia hordei. Next base: position 12,709 of record RDRW01000350.1, read on the forward strand.
ACTGAGAGCGGCCACCGAGATCAAAAGCTTGCGAGAAGCTCAAGAGAAGGCACTGCAAAACCTGCGAATTTTCTCTGGAATTTGGCTTGCCATCTCAGTTGGCGCACTCTTCGTTTTTCTTGGAGCATCTTTTGCCCTCCTGCTTGCGTTGACGGGCCAAATTGAAATATTAAGGAAGATTCAAAAGCAGCGTGAGCTGTTGATTAGCGGTAGTCGATCAGATTTTATGTCGATGAAGTCCTCACATCCACCAAAATCTCTACAGAACAATGGAGATGAAATTCAGCTTTCCCGCCATAACTTCTTCTCTCGCCTGAAAACTTGGGTACGTACACTAGGAGATGATGAGGATGATGACGACCTTTTGGCAGTACCCCCAACGACCACACCTCCTTCATATCACATATCACGAGCCGATGAGCTCGTGAAAGGTTCAGCTCGGATGTCAAACCTCTATGACAACGCCAGTCAGATAAACCAGTCCTCTCGCAAAAATCATAAACAGCTGGTCAGTTATTGCGTCCGCTTTGCATGGCAAGCTGTGTTCTGTACCTTGATAGCAACTTCTTACATTGTCCTCAACATCTTTGTCGGTAAGCCAACTTCCTATCACATCCTTCCCTGATACCTAGCTAAGAACATTTCATCTGGCCGTCTGCACCTTTTTTACATGACGCTGTGACAGTCTTTAATGTATTAGACGCACCACGATCAATTACTCTCAGTCAGCTTCTTCGTACCATTGAACAATGGGCTGCATGGTCTTGGGGTGGTGGCCCAGGCGCAGTCTTAGGATTCCTTGCTTGTGTCGTTGCTTTTTCAAAAAACCCAGCCCTCCCGCAAGAACCGGAAAAAGGCTCACCGTCTGCCGAAAAGGACGATACCGACGAAGAGGATGATCACAGTTCTCATTTTCGCAAACATGCTCTCACAGCGGAAAAGCTTCACATGCACGGCACCGGGGATATGAGTGTGTTTCCCGTTTCCTCCAAGCCACCGAGCGGCGCTATCACCGATCCGAGTGGCATAGGAAGCTGGAAAGGAATTTACCCTAAGTTCAGCTTTGGGTCGAACTCTCAAATTTCACTTTCTGCACCCAGTCGCAACCAGGAGACGCAATCAAGCCGGACCCGATCGCCCTTCCAGATCCTCAGTCTCACAAACTCAAATTTTGTCAAGTTGAGGCCTGCCAAACCATACCCCCTGGTCCATCTGCCGAAGACCGGCTCCCATTACCAACCATCTCACCTTTTCACATCTAAACAACGGGAAAGCACCACAGGATCACCTCTTGCCTACACCCAGTCCCCAAACTGTTCGGAAACCGTCCATACCCGAGCACAGCAGGAGTATCCAATACCAGTCCAAATTCCACGATCCCGATCTAGTAATTACCAACCTTTTCCCCGAAGTCCGGGAGCTCGAAGCATGCGTGCTGAAAGCTCGGTTGGCCGGGGTCATTTCGATGCTATCCATCAACTCAGGGAGCGAGAATGAGACGGGAGCATCGCAGTGTTGTTAGGACACCTGAATTCGAAATTGGGGGACATCCAAATCTACTTTACCGAGACAAATTACCAATTACAGGAAAAAACCACGCGGAACAATTCTTTTAAATTGCCATCTGTTCTAATTTCTAGCATTTTCATCAGGAAGAAAAACGTCATGACTATCATAAATGATTTTTCTTACCAAACCACACCAGGTTCCCATAAAACGCCGGTTTCCCTCTCCCATTAGTTTCAATTGCAATATGTACAGATAGCCCGTAATTATCAACGATTTCATCCTGGTTAAATTTGTGATTTTGAATTTTTTGTTGTTTGTTGTTTGTTGTCTGTGTACATTTGTACTTTGAACATGCTTCATTTTCCTTACCAAATAAGCTTGTTAAAGGACGAAAAGCCGGAGGTTCACACTTTGGCAGTGAGTGCGCTGTGAGTACACGACGATGGAGACAAGAGCTGATAGAGGTGGATGCACACCTTTGGCAGCGAGTGCGCTGTGAGTACACGACAATGGAGACAAGAGCTGATAGAGGTGGATGCACACCTGCAAGTCCAAGTCAAAAGGGTGAGCTTATTGGATGAGTTTGATAAAGTAGATAGATGAATTTGCAAATGAAGACAAGATATGAACCTTTGGCACCGAGTGCGCTGTGAGTACACGACGATGGAGACAAGAGCTGATAGAGGTGGATGCACACCTGAAGAACGACATGATATGGAAGTGAGATAAGTAAGATCATTCATGATGAGAGAAATACTTGAGGCATACCTGCAAGGCCGAGTCGAAAGGGTGAGCTTATTGGATGAGTTTGATAAAGTAGATAGATGAATTTGAAATACAACGTTGAGAAATACGATTGATTTAAATACATCTGGTGATTAGGTTTAACAAAGACATTCTAACTTCAACCCTAAGTGGAGTTGGCCCGCAGCAACTTCTGTATGCTTCAATACCCCCCCTGTCTCATTGCCGAATGATCTTGAGGTCTGAGATGATTTCTTGATGTTTTAGTCGTCCGAGTGCCTTTGTGCACATATCAGCTTTCATTTTTGCAGTTGAGATATAGTTGATATGAATCAAGCCTGTATCGTGTACTTCTCGGAGCCAATGGTAGATTATGTCTATGTGTTTGGACCGTTGTTGAAAGATGGGATTAGTTGCTAGAGCGATTGCGCTCTGATTGTCGACGAAGATCTCGAATTTCTTGTCGATGGGAATCGCAAGACTGTTGAATAGGTATTTGAGCCATACGGATTCCTGAACGCCTTCGAATAACACCCGGTATTCAGCCTCTGTTGTTGATGTGGACACCGTTTGTTGCTTTTTGGATCGCCAAGAGAGTAGATTACCACCTAGAAATGTAACGTAGCCTGAGTACAAACGACGATCGTCGGTGCAGTTGGCAAAGTCTGCGTCAGTGTAAACGGCAACGTTGGTGATGTTGCATGAGCCGTCTAAAGTGATGCCGTGATGTTTTGTTCCGGCGAGATAACGCAGCAGATGAATGACTGCTTTCCAGTGAGTCATACCAGGCTTTTCAAGATGTTGTGAGAGTTGTGAAACTGTGAACGAGATGTCGGGACGCGTTGAGACTGAGAGATAGTTGAGCAATCCGAGAGCTTCCCGATAGTTTACCTTCAGTTGGAGAAACGATTGATGATCCTCATCTGAAGGCTTAACTAGTCGCGAGTTTGCCAGCATCGGAGTAGGGGTTGTGCGGCAATTGTTCATGTCGTAGTTATCGAGAATCGATTGAGTGTAGACTTCCTGGGTGAGAGTGATTTTTGATTTAGAAGTCCTGGTTAGCTTGATGCCAAGTATGTGATGAGCTTCGCCGAGATCTTCCATTCTGAATTTTGAGGATATGAGGATCTTGAATCGCGACATGTCGTGACTGATGATAATCATGTCGTCGACATATACATGAACGAAGCACTCCCAGCCCGGGACTTGAGACGTGAACAGACAAGGATCCGCCGGGCTGGGTCGGAAGGATATGGAATTGAAGAATGATTTAAGCTCGGCGTACCAGACACACGGTGCTTGTTTGAGACCATAGATTGCCTTGTGAAGCCTCAGACAGTACCCTTTGGTAACTTCCAGGCCCGGAGGTGGACGAAGGTAGATTGATTCGCTGAGTTTACCGTTGAGAAAAGCGTTTTTCGCATCCATCTGGTGGATGTTGTATCCGCATGATAACCCTACTAGAAGTGCAGCTCAAAGACTGGTGGAACGCCCCGTTGGTGCGTAGGTGAAGCCAAAGCCTTCCTTTTGCTGAGATCCTTGCGCACAAAGCCTTGCTTTAAATTTTACGACTATGCCGTCGGTGTTCTTTTTCTTGCGAAAGACCCAGACGGTGCCGAGTAGAGATTCATTGCCTGGCATGAGCTCAATTGACCAAACTTTAAGGTCTTTCATTGCTGAGAGTTCTGATTCAACTGCTTTAGTCCATGATGAAGCGTCTGAGGAAAGCATTGCCTCTCGATGAGTACGAGGTATGTCGGATGCAGAAAATGCCATTGCAAGATTCGCTTGTTGTTTGGAGTGGAGTATGTGGGAGGGGTCAATGTTCGAACTGATGTCTTTTGGAGCAACGTTGGAAGTTAGGACGATGTTGAAACCAGGTTGTGGCCGAGCCAGGTCAGAGGAGGGAGAGATTGGAAGATGAGGGGGAGACGACAAAGATGAAGCTGGCAAATGTTGATGTAAGTCTGGATTGACAAAAAATGAGCTAACATCTATTGTTGGTGCATTGAGGTCAAGTTCGTTTTCGGTTGATCTCCATTGAAGCACGTCTGAGTGAGATTCCGAGGAGCTGATGGGTGAATTGGTTTGGGTGACCTCGTTGAATTCGGATGGGGTAAGGGGGTCAAATTGTAAAGATTGATCAGCTGGAGAGAAGATGGAGACTCCTGGGAAGTCTGATTCAACGAATTTGACATCGTGACAGTGCTCCACCTTCCCTCCTGGGAGGAGGACACGCCAGTTATGCGTCCCCAGCTGATAACCCACCATGAGACCCTTTTTGGCAGTGTCGCCAAACTTGCCGTCGTGATGTTGCTTAGGAATATTAACGTACGCCAGAAAGCCAAAAGGTTTGAGGCGATCGACGTTGAAGGGAGTGCCGAACCACAGATTATGTGGTGTGTCCCATTTGAGCTTTCTCATTGGGGTGATGTTTTTGAGAAGCACGGCCGTAGAGACCGCTTCAGCCCAGTATTCAGACGGGAGTCTGGCTTGTTTTAACATGCAACGCGCTTTCTCAGATGTTGATTGATTTCCTCTCTCGGCCACAGAATTTTGTTGTGGGGTGTAGGGAGCTGTGACTTGGACCATAATCCCTTTTTCCTTGAGAAAGTTAAGAAATTCATGAGAATTAAATTCCCCCCCGTCGAAGATGACGGTTTTGATGTTCATAGAGTGATGGTTGGTTACTTCTTTGTAGTATTGCATGAAGTAAGAAAATGTTTTGGATTTTTTAGAGAGTAGGTACACGTGACGATAGCGAGTAAAGTAATCTGTAATTTTGAGATAATACTCTTTACCGCCAAACGACGTTGGATTAATCCTTCCGCTGAGGTCCATGTAAACGTACTCAAGAGGTCGTTTGGCGTCAGGTAGTGAACCAGGGAAGGGAAGTCAATGTGATTTGGACAATAGGCAGGTGTCGCAGTTGATTTTGGATGCTTTGATGCCTGGGTACATCTTTTTCAAAGCCTTGATGTGTGGGTGTCCTGCTGATCTGTGTAGTGAGTCGACGTCAGTGAATGCTGCAACTTTGGCCAAACCAAGCGAAGACTGACCTTGATGAGAACCTGGCGCTAGGTTGATGTTGCAAACACCGCCAATGACCGCCGCCAACAGGATAACAGAACGATTCCTGACTAGATCAAAGGAGTTTGGTCCAGTTCTACAGACGTTGCAACCTCGTTCGAAGAGGCGACCAAAACTGATGAGTGTTCCAGCTAGATCCGGCACGTGGAGCGCTTTGAGTTTGAGTTGAGAGCCGTCTTTGGCTATCAAGCAAACAAAGACTTCGCCAATGGATTCAAGTTGGTTCCCGTCCGCAAGAGCTATTTGCGTTGATCGAGAGCGGTAGTTGGAGAATTTTGATTTGTCGCTGAACATGTGGTGACTGGCACCGCTATCCAGGAAGCAGACTTCCAAAGATTGGACAGCTGACAATGCTTTGCAAATACAAAGCAGGCCGCTTTTGGTTGTGCTGATGGAGGAGTTGTTGTGGTGATCATTTTCACTTTCGTCGGACGGTTGAGTTTGAAGAGATTGCTGAGTAGTAGCCGCTTTTGCCGTTGGTTTCTTCTTCATTTTGAGTGCTTGACAGTTTTTGGCCGAATGCTTGGTGGCCGGATTGTGGACGCCTGGAGAGCAGACAGGCCAGTTGTTGGAAACGCCGGTTGTGGCGAGTGCTGATTCCTGCTTTAAGACAGGAGAGTCGACAGCAAGAGTGTTTTGGTTCATGTCTCGTCGTTTTCCTTCGAGGAGATCCTTGAAGATCTGAATCGAGAGAGGACGCTTGATGATCAGGATGTCTCGAAGATTAAGAGACGCGGGTACTTGAGACAGTAGAAATTCCGAGACGAATGTTTCATGCAACGTGAATTTTGGAGTATTGATAATCTCAATACCGACTGCGGCGATGTTGCTGAGATGGGTGTTGAGATTGGTAAGAAAGGTAGCCACTTCGTTGCCCTGGAAGCTGATTGAGAAAAATTCTTGGACAACTTTGGCTTCATTATTGCCAGCCTTAGACTCGAAGTGTTCTTCGATAGCAATCCAGATGGCTCTGGGATTGTTTTCGTTCTTGTTGTTAATGAATTGTGTACGATACTTGTGACCAAGGTACAGTGAGAGCAATCCAGCAGTTTTGTCCATTTCACGACGGTAGGTGAGTTTTTCAGAGGGATCGACTGGTTCAGGTAATGATGAGTCGATATACATCTTGATTCCTTGAACTCTAAGATATCCCTTCATTTGACCTTTCCAGGTGGCGAAAGGGATTAGGTCGAGTGATTGGAGTACTGCTTTGTGATCAGACATGATGAAGATCGTCGGTAATGATTTGTGGAACCTATTGCGCCTCTGGGCTCATAACCTAAAGGACGAAAAGCCGGAGGTTCACACTTTGGCAGCGAGTGCGCTGTGAGTACACGAAGATGGAGACAAGAGCTGATAGAGGTGGATGCACACCTGCAAGGCCGAGTCGAAAGGGTGAGCTTATTGGATGAGTTTGATAAAGTAGATAGATGAATTTGCAAATGAAGACAAGATACGAACCTTTGGCAGCGAGTGCGCTGTGAGTACACGACGATGGAGACAAGAGCTGATAGAGGTGGATGCACACCTGAAGAACGACATGATATGGAAGTGAGATAAGTAAGATCATTCATGATGAGAGAAATACTTGAGGCATACCTGCAAGGCCGAGTCGAAAGGGTGAGCTTATTGGATGAGTTTGATAAAGTAGATAGATGAATTTGAAATACAACGTTGAGAAATATGATTGATTTAAATACATCTGGTGATTAGGTTTAACAAAGACATTCTAACTTCAACCCTAAGTGGAGTTGGCCCGCAGCAACTTCTGTATGCTTCAATACCCCCCCTGTCTCATTGCCGAATGATCTTGAGGTCTGAGATGATTTCTTGATGTTTTAGTCGTCCGAGTGCCTTTGTGCACATATCAGCTTTCATTTTTGCAGTTGAGATATAGTTGATATGAATCAAGCCTGTATCGTGTACTTCTCGGAGCCAATGGTAGATTATGTCTATGTGTTTGGACCGTTGTTGAAAGATGGGATTAGTTGCTAGAGCAATTGCGCTCTGATTGTCGACGAAGATCTCGAATTTCTTGTCGATGGGAATCGCAAGACTGTTGAATAGGTATTTGAGCCATACGGATTCCTGAACGCCTTCGAATAACGCCCGGTATTCAGCCTCTGTTGTTGATGTGGACACCGTTTGTTGCTTTTTGGATCGCCAAGAGAGTAGATTACCACCTAGCAATGTAACGTAGCCTGAGTACAAACGACGATCATCGGTGCAGTTGGCAAAGTCTGCGTCAGTGTAAACGGCAACGTTGGTGATGTTGCATGAGCCGTCTAAAGTGATGCCGTGATGTTTTGTTCCGGCGAGATAACGCAGCAGATGAATGACTGCTTTCCAGTGAGTCATACCAGGCTTTTCAAGATGTTGTGAGAGTTGTGAAACTGTGAACGAGATGTCGGGACGCGTTGAGACTGAGAGATAGTTGAGCAATCCAAGAGCTTCCCGATAGTTTACCTTCAGTTGGAGAAACGATTGATGATCCTCATCTGAAGGCTTAACTAGTCGCGAGTTTGCCAGCATCGGAGTAGGGGTTGTGCGGCAATTGTTCATGTCGTAGTTATCGAGAATCGATTGAGTGTAGACTTCCTGGGTGAGAGTGATTTTTGATTTAGAAGTCCTGGTTAGCTTGATGCCAAGTATGTGATGAGCTTCGCCGAGATCTTCCATTCTGAATTTTGAGGATATGAGGATCTTGAATCGCGACATGTCGTGACTGATGATAATCATGTCGTCGACATATACATGAACGAAGCACTCCCAGCCCGGGACTTGAGACGTGAACAGACAAGGATCCGCCGGGCTGGGTCGGAAGGATATGGAATTGAAGAATGATTTAAGCTCGGCGTACCAGACACACGGTGCTTGTTTGAGACCATAGATTGCCTTGTGAAGCCTCAGACAGTACCCTTTGGTAACTTCCAGGCCCGGAGGTGGACGAAGGTAGATTGATTCGCTGAGTTTACCGTTGAGAAAAGCGTTTTTCGCATCCATCTGGTGGATGTTGTATCCGCATGATAACCCTACTAGAAGTGCAGCTCAAAGACTGGTGGAACGCCCCGTTGGTGCGTAGGTGAAGCCAAAGCCTTCCTTTTGCTGAGATCCTTGCGCACAAAGCCTTGCTTTAAATTTTACGACTATGCCGTCGGTGTTCTTTTTCTTGCGAAAGACCCAGACGGTGCCGAGTAGAGATTCATTGCCTGGCATGAGCTCAATTGACCAAACTTTAAGGTCTTTCATTGCTGAGAGTTCTGATTCAACTGCTTTAGTCCATGATGAAGCGTCTGAGGAAAGCATTGCCTCTCGATGAGTACGAGGTATGTCGGATGCAGAAAATGCCATTGCAAGATTCGCTTGTTGTTTGGAGTGGAGTATGTGGGAGGGGTCAATGTTCGAACTGATGTCTTTTGGAGCAACGTTGGAAGTTAGGACGATGTTGAAACCAGGTTGTGGCCGAGCCAGGTCAGAGGAGGGAGAGATTGGAAGATGAGGGGGAGACGACAAAGATGAAGCTGGCAAATGTTGATGTAAGTCTGGATTGACAAAAAATGAGCTAACATCTATTGTTGGTGCATTGAGGTCAAGTTCGTTTTCGGTTGATCTCCATTGAAGCACGTCTGAGTGAGATTCCGAGGAGCTGATGGGTGAATTGGTTTGGGTGACCTCGTTGAATTCGGATGGGGTAAGGGGGTCAAATTGTAAAGATTGATCAGCTGGAGAGAAGATGGAGACTCCTGGGAAGTCTGATTCAACGAATTTGACATCGTGACAGTGCTCCACCTTCCCTCCTGGGAGGAGGACACGCCAGTTATGCGTCCCCAGCTGATAACCCACCATGAGACCCTTTTTGGCAGTGTCGCCAAACTTGCCGTCGTGATGTTGCTTAGGAATATTAACGTACGCCAGAAAGCCAAAAGGTTTGAGGCGATCGACGTTGAAGGGAGTGCCGAACCACAGATTATGTGGTGTGTCCCATTTGAGCTTTCTCATCGGGGTGATGTTTTTGAGAAGCACGGCCGTAGAGACCGCTTCAGCCCAGTATTCAGACGGGAGTCTGGCTTGTTTTAACATGCAACGCGCTTTCTCAGATGTTGATTGATTTCCTCTCTCGGCCACAGAATTTTGTTGTGGGGTGTAGGGAGCTGTGACTTGGACCATAATCCCTTTTTCCTTGAGAAAGTTAAGAAATTCATGAGAATTAAATTCCCCCCCGTCGAAGATGACGGTTTTGATGTTCATAGAGTGATGGTTGGTTACTTCTTTGTAGTATTGCATGAAGTAAGAAAATGTTTTGGATTTTTTAGAGAGTAGGTACACGTGACGATAGCGAGTAAAGTAATCTGTAATTTTGAGATAATACTCTTTACCGCCAAACGACGTTGGATTAATCCTTCCGCTGAGGTCCATGTAAACGTACTCAAGAGGTCGTTTGGCGTCAGGTAGTGAACCAGGGAAGGGAAGTCAATGTGATTTGGACAATAGGCAGGTGTCGCAGTTGATTTTGGATGCTTTGATGCCTGGGTACATCTTTTTCAAAGCCTTGATGTGTGGGTGTCCTGCTGATCTGTGTAGTGAGTCGACGTCAGTGAATGCTGCAACTTTGGCCAAACCAAGCGAAGACTGACCTTGATGAGAACCTGGCGCTAGGTTGATGTTGCAAACACCGCCAATGACCGCCGCCAACAGGATAACAGAACGATTCCTGACTAGATCAAAGGAGTTTGGTCCAGTTCTACAGACGTTGCAACCTCGTTCGAAGAGGCGACCAAAACTGATGAGTGTTCCAGCTAGATCCGGCACGTGGAGCGCTTTGAGTTTGAGTTGAGAGCCGTCTTTGGCTATCAAGCAAACAAAGACTTCGCCAATGGATTCAAGTTGGTTCCCGTCCGCAAGAGCTATTTGCGTTGATCGAGAGCGGTAGTTGGAGAATTTTGATTTGTCGCTGAACATGTGGTGACTGGCACCGCTATCCAGGAAGCAGACTTCCAAAGATTGGACAGCTGACAATGCTTTGCAAATACAAAGCAGGCCGCTTTTGGTTGTGCTGATGGAGGAGTTGTTGTGGTGATCATTTTCACTTTCGTCGGACGGTTGAGTTTGAAGAGATTGCTGAGTAGTAGCCGCTTTTGCCGTTGGTTTCTTCTTCATTTTGAGTGCTTGACAGTTTTTGGCCGAATGCTTGGTGGCCGGATTGTGGACGCCTGGAGAGCAGACAGGCCAGTTGTTGGAAACGCCGGTTGTGGCGAGTGCTGATTCCTGCTTTAAGACAGGAGAGTCGACAGCAAGAGTGTTTTGGTTCATGTCTCGTCGTTTTCCTTCGAGGAGATCCTTGAAGATCTGAATCGAGAGAGGACGCTTGATGATCAGGATGTCTCGAAGATTAAGAGACGCGGGTACTTGAGACAGTAGAAATTCCGAGACGAATGTTTCATGCAACGTGAATTTTGGAGTATTGATAATCTCAATACCGACTGCGGCGATGTTGCTGAGATGGGTGTTGAGATTGGTAAGAAAGGTAGCCACTTCGTTGCCCTGGAAGCTGATTGAGAAAAATTCTTGGACAACTTTGGCTTCATTATTGCCAGCCTTAGACTCGAAGTGTTCTTCGATAGCAATCCAGATGGCTCTGGGATTGTTTTCGTTCTTGTTGTTAATGAATTGTGTACGATACTTGTGACCAAGGTACAGTGAGAGCAATCCAGCAGTTTTGTCCATTTCACGACGGTAGGTGAGTTTTTCAGAGGGATCGACTGGTTCAGGTAATGATGAGTCGATATACATCTTGATTCCTTGAACTCTAAGATATCCCTTCATTTGACCTTTCCAGGTGGCGAAAGGGATTAGGTCGAGTGATTGGAGTACTGCTTTGTGATCAGACATGATGAAGATCGTCGGTAATGATTTGTGGAACCTATTGCGCCTCTGGGCTCATAACCTAAAGGACGAAAAGCCGGAGGTTCACACTTTGGCAGCGAGTGCGCTGTGAGTACACGAAGATGGAGACAAGAGCTGATAGAGGTGGATGCAAACCTTTGGCAGCAAGTGCGCTGTGAGTACACGACGATGGAGACAAGAGCTGATAGAGGTGGATGCACACCTGCAAGGCCGAGTCGAAAGGGTGAGCTTATTGGATGAGTTTAACGACATGATATGGAAGTGAGATAAGTAAGATCATTCATGATGAGAGAAATACTTGAGGCATACCTGCAAGGCCGAGTCGAAAGGGTGAGCTTATTGGATGAGTTTGATAAAGTAGATAGATGAATTTGAAATACAACGTTGAGAAATACGATTGATTTAAATACATCTGGTGATTAGGTTTAACAAAGACATTCTAACTTCAACCCTAAGTGGAGTTGGCCCGCAGCAACTTCTGTATGCTTCAATACTTGTTTCATCTGGTTTAGTTATCCTTCTGATTCCATTTAGGAGATCAATCATGCACCCTGTTTCTATCCCAAGGAAAATGATAAAAACACCCTACGAGTGATGAGTACATGGTTCAAGTTCAATCTCGAACATTGTATAAAATGAATGCTGTTGAAAAACAAGGATGAGCCCAAACAAGAAATGATGAACAAGCTAAAAGTCTACTAGCTGGGGAGGTAGAAAAGCAAACACTCTACAATATGCTATCTTAACTGTTTTGATAGAAATCAAAAGAGCTGAATGCTATTAAAAGAAAAGGGGAGGTTGTGACACAGAATTAAAAGAATACATGGGTATGAATCCAGAGGGAGCTGAAGGGGAAAGAGAGAGAAATAGAGATACATAGGCTTTGGCAGCCTTTTCTTAGCAATTTTTATACAGATTGGTTAAAACAAACAATATTTCTGGAAACCAGACCCAGTCAAGTGAATACATCTGACACTAAAAAGTGCTTGTACCAAATTCTCCATGTAGTTAAAATTAGAAGATGTCCAAATTTTACTATTGCAGTTGATCAGAGGCCAAGACAGCTTTTCTGCTTCAAGCCCAAGACCTAAATGCCCCACCTCCCATATAAAACCCTATCTCCCTTTGGTAATCCATTTCTCACAATCTAACCAGGATAGCCTCAAATCTCACTCCTTGCTGGGACACCCGCTATGGTTTACTACACAAAGGTGAAAATTTTCTTCACATGTGTATATAAATAATATTAAATGAATCTCATATTTATTCTTCCTTCAATTCAAATAAAATTATTGCAAATTTTGTAGATTATAGGTTTCATCTTTAGAGCCGCCATAGCTGGACAAAAGACTGCTTAGTTGTTCATAAATTCCCCATGCAACTTAAACTATGACAGATATAGAAGTTTTGAATTTAATTACTTGGTGGCTTTCTTAAATGAAGCTCAAATAGTTTTCTCTTGAAATGACCTTGATATCAGAATTTAAAAATAGAGCAGGTGCTGGTTATACACTACATCAGTTCCCCTTCATAAATACCTAGATGAAGGAAAGTGTAAAACACTGTAATCTTCACAGGCATATTAACTACTAAGAGATTAAGAATATCATTAATACAAAGAATTATATTAAATTCTTCCTTCCATTTCCATTTTTCCATTTCTTCTACTTTATCTCCCTCATTATTCTTCTTCTTTTGAGTTGTCAGAAATACTGCGTACTTCTTTCCCCTTTTTACCTTGTTATCAGTGACCACTATAGCAATAGAAGCTCAAAATAGGCCAGAAGAATCAAACAGTAATCACCAGGGAAAAGTTTTCTGGCACCTGCTGTCAGGTCAAGGTGCCATTATTCATGTTTTTCATAGAAGTTGACGGAATACATCCAGAAGGTCAACATGAAACAAGAACCAAAAAAATGTTGATATATGTCATAAAAAATGAGGAAAACATATTGATATCAATAAAAAAACCATTCAAAAATGAGCTGATCTGAACACACCCGCATCTAAAGATGAAATGTATCACAAATAATCTGGAACTCAAGGTAAATTCAATTTCACATAACACCTTGGGCATACAAATGTATGCACATAAAAGTCAGATGCCACACTGGAATTTTTTCAATTCCAAACACACTTTGTTTCTTTCAGCTGAACATAAGCTCATCTGGAACTTAAGGGGAGTTTAATTTTTACAAAGAGCCTTGGAAACACCAATGTACGTGTGTAAAATTGTGTGTTTTTTCTTTGACTGATTATTTTTTGGTGACCCTCAACTTCTGATGGCTGCTTATAGAGGGGATGTCTGCCTACAAGCCCCTAGAGGGATGCATGTACAAGTTACATGCCCTTCCCTTTGTATTTTCACATGCATGTTGCATATATAAGTACACAAAGAGGGTTTTGAAACTGGCTCACTCTTTGTATGCATGTATATATGTGCATATTCATAAGGATATCCAAGGATAACTTTGAGCCAAAGCACAACAAAAAACTTATTTTCACTTTTCTACAAGTGATGTAGCAATGTGAAAGGGTGCCTTTGTCCTTTTTGACATCACTTGTACACAATTGAAAATAGATTTTTTGTGGTGATGGTGTTTCAGGATATCTTTGAGTAGTAAAGATGTGAATGAACTCAATTGATCACGCAGAACACAATCAAGTTATTTTTTATCAAATGCCAGGTAAGAAGTGTAAAACAATATCACATTAATTAACTGGGGATAACAGATAGATATTGACAAGCACAAAAGTATTTATAATCAAAATTTAATCTTGTATAAATAAGGTGTTGAATGAAAATTTGTCCAAGACTAATGATTGAGTATGTACTTGGTGTTAGAGTTAAAAAGCATGGTTGGAGATACATGTATGAGAGAGAATACAAATTGATAAAATAATGATGAAATGCTTCAGGTCTGATGGTAAGATATTTCCAGGGTGAAAGGGATAAATTCAATGCTTTTGAAAATTTTCAAGCACCAAGGTAAATACTAAGTCCATCCAAGGCTAACTGTCACACTGAAACTCCTCAGGCTCAGCTGTATGTGGCACAGCCAATTACTTTTCTGTCAAGCTTCAAATTCATCCTCAGCTTAAAAAATTCCCATAACCTTTTGTGTGAAACTTAACTATCAACTTTGTCAGCTTGCTACTAGTTCAGAGACAACCTGACTAGAACAATAAATAAACTAATAATTAATTAATAAAAAATACATATGAAAGAGACATTATTACATAAGTAATAATACAACATAAATTATAATAAACATAAGAAAAAGATAAAATTTTAAAATAGAAACATTATTAAGTAGTAATAATGCTAGAAACAAATATAATAAATAAATAAATAATAAAATAAATAATAACTCATTAACCTTTGAGATAAGTGAGAATATTATTTCATATTCTGAAAGAGCAAGTGAAATAACCTAGGGTACCTCAGCCAAATTACCCTAGAAAACTTACTCCTTCTAATAATAAAATTAACTTAAAGAATACTCCTACTAAGCGCTAAAATACTTACTAGGTATAAACATATGTAATATGAGAGTATTCTAATAAGTAGAAGTCCTCAAAATACGGGATAATTACTTACATAAACCATTTAATTATCCTTTAAACACATAAATAAAATATTAAAGAACATTTGACATACATATCACGCTGTTTTATAGTCTTTGTATTATTATTAACTTATACAAATACATACATTATAAGTTAAATAATATCATAACACATGAAAGACACGAAACAGGGGGTAAAGGAAACATAAGAATACTTCAAATAAGTCTAAAAGAACTTGTACAATTAAAATAAATGACAAGCTTATTTAATCACGGGAAACTAATGAATGTTGACACTTTTCCCATGATGTTTGCTTGTCAAATAATTGAATAGAGAGCTGTAGAAGCGCCCTCCATGCAAGTATGACAAGAACTCTCATGGTACAGAACCTTACATATGAAATAACCAAATTAAACAGAAATAAGATTCTGTACTATAATTTGATTATTTCTTTTTTATTCTATTGATCAAGTGATCAATACATGTTGTACATCAAACTAAGAGCTCTTGAAGCGCCCTCAGATGATGTCTACAGATGATTTACAGACTGTATTAATTATAGACAGCCTGTACATGTAATAATTTGATAAATTACATCATTTATGTCTACTAAGGATAACTCCTTCCTTGTAGTGTTCCCATAGCCAAAATAACACTTGCTGTTTCGCCATCAGGGCTCCAGAAAGGCATTTAAGAGGCCCTTTCTTCCCCCTGTATCTTGATTCCCCAGCTTTATCATATTTACACCCAGCATTCCACCAGTCCAGTATACTAGTGTCCTGCCCAGTAAATCAGTCTTCAAGACTTCAAAGCCTCTTGTCCTCAACCCCAACTCTTTCCAGCCTTCCAGCCCACCTTTCCAACCGCTTCCAGCTGCTCAGTTTACCATAAGAAAGCCCCCCACCTCCTTCCCTCAAAGCCTACTACAGTAAGTCTTTTCCTACTAGGAGTTGTGGCCCTTTCTTAGCCACTATTTCACTGGGACTAAACACCCCTGCTTGCAGGCCCCAGTTTTAAAGGTTCAGTTCTCTGCTTTTAGCACGAACACCTTTGGAGGGAACTAAACACCCCAGCTTGCTGGCCCCTCCATAAATCTTTGATCTTTTAAATATTAATATAAAAGATCAAAAACCCCTTTTTTGCCCATATTTTTTGCCTTGCACCTTGTGTAGCTAGAAGGATATCAGTCCTTGGCATCACAGAGCGTGACAAACTTTGAAAAATACCATAATCAGCTCTCAGATCCATTGACTTGAAATTATCATTGATGCTATCCATCAAACCATTTGCAGATTAGCTCATATTAAAACCTTGACTTTCAGCTTGACACTTAACCATTTCAATAGCCTCACATATAACCCTTTTACCTGGAAAACCCTACTCTCAGACTCAGAGAATTTGATTTAACATCAATCATTGTGTGTTTAATTTCACAACTGTATATTTGATTCCTTCTCAACTCTAATAACAAGTACATACTCAATCATTGTTTTTTGACAAACTTACTCCTGACTACTCATCTCAATCACAGTAGCTTTCTATATCATAAGGTCCTCTGTAATTTTTCATCTATTTCTCTTTTCCTCAGTTAATGAATATGATATTTTTTTTTCCATTTAACAATTGGCATTCATTAAGACATCACCCTGTATGCATTCTGAGATTTCATGAAGTCATACTAGCCTTATCTTCATTAGTTGAAGTTATCCTTGAACTCCTTCAACTAACATTTATCCTAAAGAAATCTTTGAAGATTATTCTAGAGAATTATATCTTTCCCTTGTGCTTTGATCAACCAAATCCCCCTTTGTAAATTGGGTTGGTTGCATACTTTTGACTCACCAGAAATGGTATTCCCTAGATCTGGGATGCTTATTTGAGTAAATGTTGAAATTTTTGACTGAATTTCAAATTTATTTGAGTATCACAAAAAAGGTAAATTGAATTTTTCAAAGCTGAGGATGAATTTGAATTTTGACAGACAAGAATTGACTGTGCTGCATCCAGCTGAGCCTGATTAGTTGCATTATCTGCAGCATGATACAGCTGAGCCTGATCAGTTGCAGCATGATAGATTCCTTGGTATAAAATATAACCTCCTGCAAAGGTTGAGCATAAAATTTCCCACACCACTATAATAATATTTAATTCTATTAAAGAAGACAAAGGAAAGAAAAATGAAAAAAAATGAAAACATGACAGAAGTCAAATTTATTCATCAAAGATGTCAAGATGAAGTTGCTCTTGAAGAGGCTTGATTTTTGGGTGGTAATCTGCGGCTGGAGTCAAATTTTAAAGGCGAATTGAATCAAATGTTGGATTCCTGCTGTAGAGTGTTTGGAAAGGTTATGTTCAAGTTAAAGAGTGAGTGGGGTTGTTGTAGGCAAATTTTTCTGAAGCAAGCCATTGGCTCCAGTAATTCTGCTGTTAACTGAAAAAAAATCAATAATATTTTTAAGATCTGATTTAACTTGTTGGTTTGACCATCCAATTTTGGGTGTGTCACACCACAAATCATGGGCTCAGCTCACTATGGCCCAAAAATTACCATACCCATTGAGCTTTGAATGCTCCTCAGCTTCAATCAAAATTGCACTTTCCTGTTGTGTTACACCTAACCAAGGTGGAAATTCAACTGCATATTTGACAATTACTCAGATCATCCAAGCCAACACTATGGAATACAATTCCCAGCAATCCAACTCAGCTTCAATGCTTATCCAATAACCCTTTACCAGACCAGCTCAAATTCTATACTCAACTCAATCTCTAAGCTCAGAATTTCACCATTTCCTTAGCCTTGCACTTCAATCAACATTTCATCTTAGGCATTTCACCTTTGACTCAAAGAAATTCACTTGTCAACTTATCCTCAAACTATCATGTGATTTTCATTTCATTAGTTCATCTTTGAACATTGTGTATTCTTCTTTGTTGCTGATCTTCTTCAAACATCATTGTACCTCTCATCTCAAAGTACACACTCTATCATTTGTCTTTGATGCATCTCCTACATATCTTCAATAAACGTAGCCTTTTCTGTTATTATAGATGCTTTTGGATTTTTCATAAATCTCTCTTTCCTTAGTGAATTAATATCACATTTTTTTACGCTTACAACTGAGCTATTCAGCTTGCCATCATCCTGGCTGGGTACTCTGTGATTCAATCCCCTCTGAGTTCACACATCTTCATCTTCAATTTTCTTCTTGAATGTAAAATCCCCCAAACTTATCTTTGAAACTTCTTCCAAATTTCTTCAAGACTTTTCCTCTTCTCCATCTTCCTCTTACAGCCAACTAACTCCCCTCTGAGGAATTTGGGTTGGTCACATGGCAGTTTTCTTACCAACAGAATTGCTGATTTTGGGTGATGCAGATTTGGAGCAGTTGGATCTTTTGGGAGTTGAAAGAGCTGGTAATTGGGAATTGAATTTTTCTTCTTCCCACTTTCTTCTTATGTGTTGAGTGAGACTTCCAGAGAATTCTGGACCATCTTGTTGATTTGGGCTTGAATTTCTGTTTTTGGGATGATTGATGGGTCACTCAAAGACTGATGGTTGGCTGATGTTTGATACCAGGGATCCATGTTTGTTGGTGGCTGTATTGATTTTTTGGATGAGTCAGGTTAGCTTTGAGGGATTACAACTTGAGTTCATATAATTCAACTGAATATGGCTGATCTTATCTATTTCAAATTTTTGGATGACCACTGTTGAACCAACCTGTAAATGTTTCTGCATGTTCTGCATTTCAGAACTTTGAACCCAAGCACTATGAGAGGGGTTTGCACACACCTGGTGCAACAGAAAAATGTCTGTAGTGTAGGCTACAGACATTTGTGACTGTCAGGGTGTTGGTTGGTAGTGCTCATGGTTCAACTGGTGATAAATCATGGTAGCATGTGGAACTACTCAAAGGGCAGAATAGAGCTTGGAAGGGAGATGGATAAATACACTAGTAATAATGTAAGATATACCAAGGGTGCTGATATAACATCTGGCTGCCAGAATAATGCTAATGGGGATGAGAGTAACACTAAGAATAAAATAAATGTGTGGCTGATTTCTAATTATTCTTAGATAACTATTACTGATGAACTTTTCTAATAAGCCTAAAAGGTGGGAGGAATGGATGAGGGAATATGAATTATAAAAGGTACATGTAGTAATTTATTATTTTATAGTTTCAGGAAAGTTTTATAACTCTTGAGGCAAGTTGGAGCAAGAAAGAGAGGGGGCTAATTGTATGACAAAGGTTTTGTAACTCTTGAGTCAAGATGGAACAAACAAGAGAGGGGAATAATCTTTGTATTAAAGCTTTAACTGAGTTAGTGAGCTGTGCTTATATTTATGATGTTATGTTTATATATTTGATGGAAACTTTACTATATGGGGATATGGGATCTACAATTCTGGTATATGTAGGTGAGTAATTCAGTGGGTCTATGAGGGGAAAAAGAGGGATGAACAGTTGTCCTGATATATCTGAGACAGAGGATGAGACATCAGGTTGGGAGAAGGAAATAACCAGGCTATGACAAATAGCTGTTTGGAAAGGAAGAACATGACAGATCAGTAGAAGAGAAAGTGAAATATGTGAAATAGTCATGACAGTGACAGATGAGTAGTGGGAAAGTGGAGGTTATGTGAAGTAGTTGTGATTTAAGGGTTTACTGAATAGAGCCTAGTGATGTGTAGTGTGTTTTATTCAGTATCTGTATAGAGTTGTGGGAATTATGTATTGTTTATTATGTATCTTGGATGTGACAATTACTTATTGTATACTATAACTTGCTTTAAGCAGTAAATTGGTGGATTATTATGAGTTCGCCTTTAGCTGAGGAGCAATGAGGAATTTGAGGTTGGTTGTAGAAAGTGACTAGGGTTAAAATTGGGTGTAGAATCTGATTATGAAATAATAATGGTGAATATATGTGAGTATTGGGTTTTATATGTATATATATGTGAGTATTGGAGGTTTATGAGTGATAATTAGTCTGTGAAATTATGTTAATGAAGTGGAATAGATCACTACACCAGCTGTGTTACCGCCAGTGCATTTACAGGTAGAAATGCATGAGTATGTAAGGTGATGCATGTGCTTTTTGAGTGCTTTCTACTGCCTGTAAGGGTTGGGAATGACCCTTCACTGAAGGGACTGTTGGACAAGGCAGTGAGGCCTCGGAGATAGTGATAATTGGTTGTCCCACTGCATCACTGCTTCAGCCCCCATCTATGTAACCATTAAATGCACTATTAGGATTCAACCCCTGCAGAGCTGTGCTTTCCCTGCATGTGTTGAGCGCTGTGCTGTTTGACAGCAAGCACTATCTCTGGTGCATTAATGCATGCTTAGGGTGAGCATTGATTGCACAAGGAGTCCAATCTTGTGAGTCTATAAAGCTGAGTGTTAAAGATAAAAAAGTTAGCTTTGACCACCAAAATGCAATCCTATATTTTGATGGCCACACAGGAAGAGCACAGAGGACTGAAGTTGACCAGGATGACCAAAACAATATTCTAGAGCCACACTCTTTTCCGGAACTAGTGTAACCACATGCAAGTCTTCAATATGGCCATCTGCGGCCTATGTGTGTAGTAAACTGACACCAACCAGTCAAGCCTCCGGAAGCTCGTGCCCGGCTGGCCCATTGTGCATGGTGTCCCCGTTGACGCTGCTAAAAATGCCCGTTGCCAGATTTGAACTAGCGACCTCGGCATACACCTTCGAGTACAAGTGCCGCGCAATAACGACTATGCTAAACGGGCTCGTCCAACGAGGGCCAATACAGATTTATGAATCGGATCCACCTCTGGTCATCGATTTATTCTGCACTGTTTCTGACGCTTTTTAAATTTACTTGTGATGGATCTCGGCATACTTTAGATAATTGATATTGAACAAGGATAAAGGTGTGATACATAGCGGGAAATGCTGGATTGCTACCCGGGGGAGGCGCAGTGGAGCGGGGACCCCGATTATGAGCATCCATCAAGGAATTCGGTCTTGGCACCGTGAAAATTCCCTACTTAACCAGGTACAAAATCTAAACCGCGGATAAATTCACTATGCAAATGGCAAGTCATAGCTTTTTCAATTAACTGAGTATGGAAGATCGAAAGAGATTTGGAATTGATTTTTTGAATGGTTTGACTTGTGAACGTTTGTCTCATTAAAGCTAGAACCGATCAGGACAAGTGGGAAGGATTCGGGCGGTTCAGGTGGTGGTGGAGTAGGAGAAGGAGAAGAAGAAGAGATCGAAGTGAATTTTAAAGACCAAAAGATGATCAACGAGTTCTCGAATTTGAACCTCAAGAAGATCAAGTTGAAGAAACTCATCAAAACCAGATCTTTGGAACTAGACGACCTGGTGGAACTTGAAAATGAATTGTTATTGAGTAGTTTCGATACCGATAATGCCAATGATGATGATAATCAGGATCCAAGTGGTGGCGATGAAAACGATCTAATTTTGTCTGTCACTCTCTTTGATTGATTATTTATTCATGTCTAGATACTAATCAAATGCCAAACACTCAAACAAAACAAAACAAATTAAAAACAAAACAAACAGATACAAATTAGATAGCTCATACATTCACATCAAGAGATCTGTCTTCCAAGAACAAAGTTAACTGAAAACTTGGAAAAGTCAAAACAGTTGATCTCTAAGTTAAACACAGATTTAACCAAATTGAATGACCAAATGTCAGTTCTGAAGAAGACTCTGTATTCCAAATTTGGCAGTTAAGTTCGAAGCATTCTTTCACATTTCGCTATTTTCCATCATCGTTCTGTGTTCTAACTTGCCTGTTGATCATCCTTACTCTGGCATGTGTTTTGTTTTGGTTACGTCTATTATTTTTTTCTTTCCTGGAATTTTCTTTTCTGCTCTGATTTCTATAGATACTATTAACTTGGAGGGCGGCGATGATGACGAGGACGCAGTGTCTATCTAGCGCAAATTAAATTAACAAACGACCACTATACCTGTGCAGCTTTCCTTGTCCCCCTTCGATTTTTTCTCGAGAATTATATCAACAACGCTAAGGCATTTCTTTGCTCACGGTTTCTTGACATCACTTACGTCTGTAATCCATCCGTTTTCTCGTTCCTGCAAGGCTCCTTAGTCAATTCCTGCAAGACAGGGTTTGAAAGCAAGTCATAGCCAACAACTATCATTATTCAACTCTTTTTTCCCTTTGCGACCCCCAAGGCTATCATGTGTTGCTAAAGCCGATTGCACCAATTCAATAGCAAAACAAGAAGTTAAAACTTATCATATGATGATACTCATTCATAAGTGATACATGTTTTCCATTTGCAAGAAGCTGGTGATTGTATTGGCTCGAGCGTATTCTAACATGAAGAAAAAATATCCATGTGGTTGAAGACTGCTCGTGCAACAAGTCGAACATGAGGTTGAAAAACCCAGAGGAAAGTTGGGAATAACAACTGCACCTTTATTGGAAGTGGATTTAACTATTGGCCATGGAACGCTGCTTCTCGCGAGCCATGTCATGAAAGTACTGCTACTCTATGAAAATAATTACTGTTATGGTTAAGTTCGGTCGGGGATAACCCGTGTCCGTTACGTGTTTTATGTCGCCGTTGGAGCTGGACATTGTTGCTTAGATAGTATTTTAACAACTTGAGGGATAGGGGAGTATTAGGGAGTAACAAATACAAAGACATGAATTTTTCAACAACCAACAAAAACCTGATCCTGGCAAAGACTTGGGAGATATATATACTATCGACATGATTATCTCATCAGTTCTCTTTCTCTCCGGTGTTTTACTGTTTCTTACTCTTCTCTCGTTTTCTCCTGAATATTTTCAGAACTTGTACTGGTGAATCCATACGAAAAAAAACGATAAAGTATTAATGACGATCGATCATGGGTAAGGAAAAGAGGTGATGATGATGTAGAGTCTGGATATTGTTATAATTCATCAGACATGATTGCAAAGAATTCTTGTTCATTGATCTCTCCGTCCTGGTCTAAATCGAACTCCTCGATCATGGCCGTTCTAAATAAGTCAAAAAAGTTTGAAAAAAAAGAACACTTATGGTTGAACAAGTGTGGATAGAAGAAATCGGGGGTTTTTTTTTTTCTTTCTTCTTGAATTTGGCTTACAGTTCTTCTTCGTCAAGTTTTCTCCCAACTCCTTGGAAATCTTCCTTAAATCTCTTAACGAGATCTTACCGGTGTTATCTGTGTCGAATAGTTTGAAGGCTCTTGAGATTTCTTCCCTGGGATCCCTGGCTTGAATCTTTTCGGTCACTGTTACGATGGATAGATGAAAAAAACCCGGATCAACTTGACCGTCAAGAGATCTAGTTCATGGATGGGATATTATATATATAAGATAAACTTACTAACTTTATCGATTCATTAAATTCGATTAAACCTTGACCTTGTTTATCGTGATCCCTAAGATCTTGAGTATTTCAGGTTTCTTCAATTCGAATCCTAATGCTCTCATGGCTACTTTTAGCTCATGATCTTAAAGAGAAGAGACGATTAATCTGAGATGATGGATGCTCGTTGAGATGATGGTCACTAACAATCTATTGCGCCATCTTTATCGGTATCAAATAGTTCGAATGCTTCTTTGATCTCCAGTTTCTGTTCTTCGGTTAATTCTCTGATCATGTTCTCGTCATCCTCGAGTCCACCCATTCCGGGTCGAACTCTCCTCGAGGGTAGAGGGGTATTACCGATTTGATGACGAGTGTTCATGTTGAGGTTGGTTTTTGGATTGAAGAGGTGGCAGTTGGATTACTGTTGGGTACGGTACGACGTGTCTTCTTTGCATGTTTGATGATCCAACGATCCCAGGGTTTGATGGTCCTACGTTGGGTGTACCGTGGTTGTACATATAAAAGCTTGGATGCCCTAGACCTTGCTGCTCGATCTATGCAGGTGTGTTGTTGTCTCGCTGGTTTTCTTTTTCTTGTTTTATGTATTTGTGGTTGAAGGGTTGAAGAGGTTGTGGTTGGTGCTAGTGGCTGCTGGTGGAATATATTTCAAAAGTGGGGGTGAGAATCTTCATCTGATGTCCCGTACCGACGCGTCTCATTCCTCAGTTCACGGGCAACGACAAAGACGCGCTGCTCAGACAATTAGATTCTCACAAACAAGAAAATGATGCTTATTTTATACAAAGACCTTGATCAAAAAAACAACAACAACATCTAAATAGATATCAAAGGAAATCCATTAATCAGCTTAATCATTCCAACCTCGTGAATGTTATATGCCCTTAGTGGGTGCACCCTGCCAATTATTAGCTATATAGTCAAAAAATGCCACTTCACTAAGTCCTATACTCACCCTGCCAATTACCTCCTCCAGGCAAATAATGATTTTATGGCAACAAGCTTATGTCTATAGTTAATGTTTTGTTAATTTGGAACGTTGAAATATTCTGATGAGGGGAGCCCGAGCTTACCCCGTGTTTGTCCGACTGATCCCCGACTGCGGTAAGCGCGTTGGTTTTTGTTGGTTGTTTTTTTTGTTGATTTTTTTTTTTTCCAGTCAAAACCAATTCTGAAAACCAGATGAGGTTCACACTCATCCATCCACCCCTGGTCTCACAAAGCAACTCAGCTCGATAAATACTCAACTCAAACGACCACCTCAACTGATTAACATCAAAGAACTTATTCCAAAATCAATCAGAACCAATCAACAACAACACAACAACAACAACAAGAAACTTAAAACTACTAACCCATCCGTAAGTACCTAGCAAAAACAAACTCATCTTATCATAATCAATAGAACACTAACTCATCCATCCCACAGACTATCACCGGATTCCCTTTTGCCGATCGAGCCCAACCACCCCATCTACTACTACCCCAGTCACATCACTCAACCATCTCGATCAACTCTCATCATCATCCCTTGCCGATACTCAGCCGCTCTCCAAATTCTTACACTCCCTAGAAACTTTAGATTTTCAGGCAACCCTCCTAAGCTTCAACCAACTATCCACTCACAAAAATCTTGCCTCTCAAATCATGTTTACGACTCCTTATTTTCCTTGCCGCTCGAATCCTGGAACATGACATGGCCTTACCCGACTCGGATTCAACCTGGGAACCATCCGAGCTTATCTATCCAGTCGGGAACACAGCATCTAGCCTATACCATCGACTACTGTAAAGTTCAGGACCGCTTGATCAGAGTCGATTCAACTGTTTCAGTCCACCCAACGCGAACTCTCAACCGAACAAACTCCACCTCTATCTACAAAATACCATCCTATCTGCAGCCCTCAGATTAAGAAGATCTTACCAATCATCATCCAAGAACCAGGCTAGAGATGACCATCTCACTCAACTCTTTCTACAATCACGCGAGAACATCTCCAACATCATCCAAAGATCCCAGCACTCTATCAGATACCCATCCCAACCGCCGACCAGTTAGCCCAAGCCATCCCATTCCAAATCCTAGGCCTCTACGCTCGTTTTCTCGTCGTCTTCCATCAGCCCAACCAAGGCCTCAAGTTGATGCGCAAGGTTTACTATGGCTATCTGATCGGTCGACGGCAGAAGATGATCATCATGATCCCCAGAATCCCGCGATGATCATGATCATCATGCAAGCCTCCTTTCGGCCATCGAAACCGGCTCATTGATCATCTCACTCTTACGTCAAAAGATTCATCATCGACTGGCTGCGCTCAAGCTGGCTGTTCGAATGATCACCATCGGTGGACTCTATCCCAATCAGTTACATCTGACCAGTCTACTCAGACGGATGTACATGTCTAAACCAGAGTGGATTCAACGCTTGAATTCTTGGCTCAGTTAACAGATCGATCGGCCTCGCAGTGGTTAGAAACTCAAGTCGCAATCGTCGAAGCTGAAGATGGAAGGCTCGAACGCGTCCTCAGCTTATCTGCGCAAGCCTTAGAACTACCACCTCGATTACAGGGCGATTTCCTGGCACCTGCCTCGATCAGCCCTGAGATCTTGATTCATGCCATCCGAGCAATGATCTATAACTCCGAAGAAACCCCGAGTACGAGTATTCCATCAGGTTTACGTGGCGCTCTGGCGATTCGCACGAGGATGGTTGAATCGGGTATGCTACCCGATCCAGAATCTGATGACCTGATTCTTCGGCGGATTCGTATTGTTGCTCGAGGGATCGAATCAGCCGTCAGCAGGCACCAGTTCCTTTCGGAAATGATCGGGGGGATGTTCCCGACTTCGAAGATCGTCCCGATCAGATCTGAACCCTTGAGGAGTTTCAGATTTTTCCCATCCAGGCAAGTCACCGGAGGCGTTCAGATTGATGAGATGGTTGATGGGAGTCCAACGAGCTCGATCTCTCACTCCATCTCTTCCAATCGATCTCTCGCTACGGCTACGTCAGCAGTCTGGCCGCCATTCCGTTCTCCTATCTCAAGCGCCTGTTGGAGAAGGCCCTGTACAGCCATCCGGAGTTGGCCATGGAGCTCTACAACACTTGCACATGTCTGGCTCGGACCGGTCGGGCGAGCTATTCAGAGCGGTGAAGGCCAAGGCGATCGAGATGGGTGATGCGCGTCTTGCGGAGTATCTTCTCAAGCGCTCCGACGACCAAGAACGGACTGGGCAAGCGGCTCGGATCGCCAGCTTCATCGCTGGGTTTGCTAGCGGAGAGCGAGCCGGGAAATGTGTCCAAACTCTATCTCTCTTTGATTCGGTATGGCTCCGATGGTCTTCCGTATCCATCGAGCCCACCGTCTGGGCCGTCCTGTCGGACCAAATCCTTCGCCTCGGCCCAGTCAAACTGGCGCAGCGTCCCGAACTTAGACCGCAGATCAACCAGGTTCTCAGTCGATTAAAAACCAGGCTGCTGATCTCGAGCCTACCGAGCAGATTACAACCAAGAAGAAACTAATCGAATGTCTCGAAGTTAGTAAGCTGATCGAACTAGACCATCATCAACCCGCCTTTGATTCCTCCCAAAGAACACCGGAGCCACCGGCCGATCATCATCCTTCCAATCGACAAACGAGAGACTTCAAAAGATTTGTATCAACCGATCAACTTCTATCCGTCCATACCTTTGAAGACTTGATTGACCAATGTTTACGAGAGGGAAGACTGGGTAGGGCGGTTAAAGCGAGCCAAAGAGCGTTAGAGATGGAGACGATGATCTCTGGTCCGACGATCGGAAGACTGTTGAACAGTTGGTTGACGAACTTCTTCTCCAGCTTCAGAATAAGAACGATCATCACCATCATCATCCTGAGAATTTGACCATCAGATCAATCTCACTATTCTCAACATTAATCAGGATTGGAGAGCCCTCGCTTGGAAGTTTAATCCCCGTCTTAGAGGCCCCGATTCGGAAGTGGTTAGAGCTATGATAGGTTCTATGAACTCATTAAATAATTTTTATTCTTATTTTTCTTTCTTTTGGTTCATTTCTTTGAAACATACCTGCGTATTGTTTTTTGCTCTTTCTGTTTCTTCTTTTCTATACACCTGATAGAGCCTTAATAATCTGTTTATCATCAATATTCTAGAGAAACTGTGTTTTTTTCATTTTTCATTTTTGGAGATTCAAACCTTGCACTGTGAATGGTGTGTTGTTCTTTACCCAACAGGGATCCTATTTATGAAGATATTGAACATGAAAGCACCTATGGGAACAAAGAGAGCAAGTTATGTATTCACTACAAGAAAAACTCAAGAAACTAGTGGCCATTGACATGCAAGAACTCAAGGCATGCTCCATGCTGAACTTGAGTTGAACTTTGATATTTGTCCATGTCAGCTTCATGTAATCCCTTTTTCAACTTGGGGTGATACCACTTCACCATGCACAGTATCTAGATGAAATAATTTTTGCTCCTTTTAATTTGGGCAGGGAACACAGCTAAAATTTCCCTACCTGCCCAAATAATCATGACCAATCTGGTCAGCCTCCATGATACAAAGACAAAATTCCGCTAATTTTTTGGCACAGTCAATGTGCAACATGCAAAGTGACTAATAATTGAAGCTTGTGTGATTCACCCTTTGAGAAAGGTTGGATTTACACCATCAGCTTCCTTAGAATTTCTGCATTTCAACTGCAGGCAGCTGAGTCAGTTTTTGTTTTGGAGTGGGTGTGGCTTGATTTTATACCTTTAAATTAGCAGATTATTGCTGATGAATTGAGTGAATCACTGTACTGGCAACAGTGGGCCGCTATGCTACACTAAGCATTTGACCACTGACTGTTAGTGTAGCAGCTTTTTTTTTGATGGAAAATTTGTAGTGTTAGGTGACACTACACTCTGCTACACTAACAGTAGAGTAGCAAG
>RDRW01000792.1:0-49808 GCA_007896445.1 Puccinia hordei
TCTCAACACAACATGAGTCTTGATGCTAATTTTTTCTCTACAGTTTCTTTTTCCTCTCAACTCTTTTTCTCTCAAGTCTTTCAACTCATCTCTCGATAAAAACCAGAAAAGAAAACATAAAAACAAAGTTCCTTTATCCTCGCTCTGCTTCTAGGTAATAACTCGTTATTACTATATTTGTATTTCTTCTTCTATCTCACAAAGCATGATCTAATGAAGACATCGATATTCTAGTTATTCCAATTCTTTTATTTGTTTGTGTCAATTTACCAATAACTCATCAGTGGCTTTATTTTATTTTGGAACACAATTCTGAATAGATCAGTGAATGGCATCATGGAAAGGGAACATTGCTATTCAAGTAGCAGTTCTGTGTGGCTCACACTGTTGCGTTGCGGTGACAAGACACAAGAGGACTATTCGGCCCTGTGAGATCATGCCAGAGATAGGAGTGAGCTGTTACAAGTGATTGGTAAGCTCTCAAACATCATTTGACAATATGGCTTGTTGATGATCTCATGTTTTCCCCCGCGGAAAAGAAAGGAGTGCCAAGATTTGTTGTTCAGATAAAAAAGGTTGTTGTTGGGAAAAAAAAGGTAAAGGCATTGAATTTCAGACAAGGTGGGAAAACAAATAAAGATAGAGGTACACGGTTGAAAAGTAGAGAATGATCTGAGAGAGAGAGAAGAGAGAGAGAGAGACCGCCGCCGTCTGAAGTGTTGGACAAAGTGTTGGGAAGAGAAGACGAAGCATATCAATGTGGAATTCAAGCCAATAGATTTCATGAATGGTATCCAATACCTTACCTCGACGTTTGAATTCAATTAGTCGGCTGCTCGGCCATGATGACGACCGAGCGAAATACCCACGCTGATATTTGGGAACAATCAAATCGGGGCGAAGGGATTAGTCCAACGTGATTTGAGCTACGACAATGTGGATTCTCAAAGAGTCCTACAAGTTTCCAGGGGAACGAATGAGGCGAAGAAAGCTGAAAGAAAACTGGCAGGATCATCAAGGAGGCAGGGATATTCAGGCTGGGGACATTAGAGTAAGAGTGGAATGTTATGTCAATCGAGTCGTTCTTCATGAATCGGATGGGATGCATGGAATCCGGTTTACTTACCTGAAGGATAGGGGGAGCTGGAGCGCGGCAGATGATGCAGTAGTGGTTGCCGCCACCAATCTCCTTGCCACCCTGGTTGTTGACGACGACAACTTTGGAGGGGAGACATTTTTGGGGGGAAGTGACGAGGAGGATGAAAAAGACAGTTGGAGGAAGGCAGCCCAGTCATGGCGCATGTTTTATAGACTGGTGAACGCGAGCTCAGCGTCCTGCGCTGCGCAAGCAGCGATGGCGGCCAGGCGACCGCGTGATCTTAAGGGGATGCTCAATATTACAGCATTCCGACGGAATACTCATACGCGTCACGGCTTTGTTAGCTCCCTAGAAGGCTGTATCCACTCAGCCGGGCATGTTCCGGAAAGTAGAAAAGATCACCGGCTCATTCCCGTTCCTCCTTCCGGGGAAGTGATAGGGCTAATTCAAAGCTGTGACGCCGGACCTGACACATTCGGAGCCACCAAGCTCAACTCCATTTACCAGGGAATGTTTACACTGAGACTACTCTCCTATGTATGGGTCGATCTAGGGGGCGTAAAATCTAGATTTTCTCCAAGTGCAAAGACATCCGATCACAGGAGAGATGTTCCGTATCCTGGAAGGTTACTAAGCATTCTACCAATAGCGTGAGGATTGACTACTTTGGGTATTCTACAAAGCCATGTCAAAAAAGTGAAAAGTCACTTGAGATAGGAAACGTCACTTGAAGCACCGACGGGGTGCCGCGCCGAGACTTGAAAGGGGAAGTCGCGTTCTGACACGGCGGTGTTGCCTAAATGATGCCTTTACGGAAAAGGTACTCAGTTTGCTTGGCTGGAAGAGTCATAGATATCGGTTGTTATCCCGGTGAAAAGAACGCAGACTACTATTTAGCGTCCTGAGATTGTGCCCGAGGTAGAATTGAATAGAAGTGATCATCAAGTTTTCAAGCATTATTCAACATTCCACCCATCATATTACAGTTAAGGATTGCTTGAGTATGTCATGTTTTCTTTCCCCCTCCCCCCCGAGGGACGACGGAGATCCCAAGATGTCTCACATGAGAGGGATCAAGTCATTTTTCAAAGTTTGAGCAGAAAACAGGGATTTGATTTCAGAGGATAAGAAATAATGACTACTAAAGATACAAAGACAAGGTGGAACAGCAGAAATATTTTGGAGAGAAGAGAGAGACCGCCGCCGTCTAACGTGTTGGACAAAGTGGTGGGAAGAGAGGAGGAAGGATATCAGTGTGGAATTCAAGCCAACAGATTTCATTGATAGGATCCAATAGCTTACCTCGATGTTTGAATTGAGATAGTTGGCTGTTCGGCCATGATGAAGACCGACCAGAATACACCCACTAATATTTGAGGAATATCGGATCGATGCGAAGGGATTAGTACAAGGATGATGATGAGTTTAAGCTCAGGCAATGCGGATGCTGAATGAGACCTACACTTTACTCGGGGAAGGAATGAGGGGTCAAGAAAGGCTAAAGCACATTGGCAGGAGCCTCAAGGAGGAAGGGAGATTCAGGCTGGGGACATTAGAGTAAGAGTGGAATGTTATGTCAATCGGGTCGTTCTTCATGAATCGGATGGGATGCAGGGAATCCGGTTTGCTTACCTGAAGGGGTAGGGGGAGCTGGAGCGCGGCAGATGATGCAGTAGTGGTTGCCGCCACCAATCTCCTTGCCACCCTCGTTCTTGACGACAACAACTTTTGGAGGGGGAGACATTTTTTTGTGGAAGTGACGAGGAGGATGAAACGATAGTTGGAGGAAGGCAGCCCTGTCATGGAGGCTCATCTTTTATAGACCGGTGAACGTGGGCTCAGCATCTTGCGCTGCGCAAGTAGCGCCAGGAGTGATCTCAAAGGGGACGCGAGTTTTCACAGCGGACGCGCGACTCGTGCTCTCAAGACAGGGGGTCGTGGTCTCATGATTATGATGCATTCCATTTCACCCCGGGAACTTGCGGTTTCCGGAGCGGTCGAGGCGACGGGACCGCGGCTGCTTCGCTCTCTCAGCCTCGGTGCTAGCATAGGTTTTTTCGTGTTTTTTTTTGTAAAGTCAAATTTTGCCAGTGGGGTTGCACACTATGAAAATCAAGATGGCACACTACATACAAAGTAGCAATAACGGGAACCGGTAACAAGCTTTTTATGTTAGATCAGAGAGTACACAATAACTGTCAGCAGGCTGCTAGTCCAGACAGCGCAACCAGCGGACAGAGCAGCGCTACTAGCGCTGCAACTGTGCCCAGTAGCACAGCTGCGCAAGCAGAAGACAGACTGCGCAGATACAGCAAGTGATCGACAGATCAGATTAGTATAAGTAATGAGAACTCTCCGGACTCGGAGGATTCAGCAGAACTAATTATACCAAGCCCGCTACTTTGTAGTATTTGACATCAACTCGAATACTGCAATTGGGGCCTTTTAGCTTCTCTTTTCCTTTATTTCCTCATCCTCTAAAAAATCCCTACTTGACTTCCCCAATCTCAGGTAAGCTCGAGTATCATTTTCCATCTCTCTTCCACCTTTCCTGTTCAAGGAGTCTCTCCAGACTCCACTTGATACCTAGTCAACAGCCCCTCCCACTGGAGGCGTGGTTCCATCCTCCTGCCGAGCCGGTAGTAGAGTAGAGCTCAGACTTTAGAGTCTTAGAGCTAGTTCTTAGATTTCCTATCAGAGCTCCGTCACTTTAGAGACGCGCCCTGACAATACAAGAACCAGGAAATATGGAAGAGCAAAAGGAAAAGGAGAAACAGAAGGAATCAAAAAAGGAAAGAAACAATAAAAAAGAAAAAGGAATATAGACACAGTTGTCATATGTGAGAAGTTGAACAAAACGTCAAGTCAAGAAATTGAAGCGCTTAGACGCTTGTATGAAATGGAAAATCACTGTGTGGGCTTTAGGATTCCTCAGTAGCAGGTGGGGTTTGTTTGAGTTGTACTGGGGGCATAGATCAAGGAAATGGATGGCTGTCTCTTTGCCTGCACAGTGGGGGAAGATGGGGTTGCAATGGTGTTAGACTACGTAGAGATAATTGTTGAGGGAAGCATGGCTGGAGGATAACTGATTGAAAAATTGGTAGTGGGGAGATTTGTCTCTTGAGAATCACAATGGAAGGGTGTTGGATTTGAGATTTGAGCGTTGCTGAGAATTTTGTCTGGTGTCACGTTTTCCTCAGTCGCCACCTTGGTTAGGTAGTCTGCTGCTTCATTTCCTCATATTCCCCCATGCCCAGGGCACCATACTAATTGGATTAGAAGGTCAGTTGGGATTTTGATCCACACTTGTAATATTTCATCAAAAAGATACTGCCCTGATCTTTCTGCATTGAATTGTTGCCATGTGTTGCAGCACCTCTTTTTTATCTTTGAGGATGAAGACCTTAGAGGCACCCTTGTGCTTCAGGATCATCTCCACCAGGTTGGAGCCCAACAGTAACCCTATTGTTTCACTTTCATGATTGGAGCAGAGGGAATTCACTCCTAGAGCTGCTGAGAGGGTGTGAGCCTGTGCCTCTCATGTGACAGCAGGACACAAGAAAAGGGGGAATAAGTAATTTATTACTTAGTAGAAAAGGAGGAGTAAACTAAAAGATAATAAGAAAAGAAAAGATCTTAAATGATCTGGGGAGCTGACAACTGAGGGTCAGCCGCTTCTTCCACAAAGGACACTGGTAAAGGAGCCTGGTCAAAAGAAACTGAAGCCAGCCAATCTTTTTCTGGTCAAAAGAAACTGACACAAGGATCCTTAGATGGAAACCTGGTTGATTAAATGACAGTTCAACTGGGAAGTAATCAGAGAAGTGAGGGCCTTACTTAATATTCTACAACCTTGGTGAGAAAGCTGCTTGAGGTCAACTGATTGAAAAACTTTTTGCTGAAGTGTGTGGTTGTTGTGTGGTATTCAGGAGTCTGTGTATCTTCTGGGGTGCAGAGGATACTCAGACTCAAAAAGTTTCATTTCTTTTGTCTTAAAATGTGCTTAAGGAAGACGTGTAGCCTAATTGTATTAGCTCTAAGGTTGACAGAGGGCCACATCCTCCGCGGGACAGACCGCAGTGCCTGCTCCCCCCTTCTTCTTATTGTAAGCCCCATCAGTGTATACTATTAGAGAATTTGGAGAGGATTCAAGTGACATTACCAAGGTATGGACTTCCTTAATAGCATCCTCCTTGGGGGTGTCCATGGTCATGAAAATGGAAGGTGGTAGTGAGTAGTTGGGTCCTAGTCTATATTCAATTCCATTTTTTTCTGGGTTCATTGGTGCGATTCGGTCAAGCTGCTTTGATGAAATTGGAACATGTCAACCTACCCAGGCTACACATGCTAGAGTTCTGCCTTTACCAACTAGGCTACAGACGCTTGTGACTGCCAGGGTGTTGGGTGGTAGTGCTCATGGTTCAGCTCGTGATACATCATGGTAGCAGACTAACAGGCAACTCAACACCTTCCATATGCCACTTTATAGGTGTTGACCTGAGGGTGCCTAGGCTTTAGATTTCAGCTGAGTTATTGGTTTTTTCAGACAACCAGGAGATTTTAGCTAGGTTGGAGACGGTGCCCCAGACAGTAGCACCAAATGATACTCTGGATAATAAAATTTAACACAATCCTTTTCCCTAAGCTCCCATTCCAAGTTGCCCAGGATTTTTAGTTGCTTGATTGTAGCCAAAAACCTTTGTTATAGGTGATTACACATATGATAACCAGATGAATTGGGCCTTCTTTAAATCAAAGAGGGCTCCAAATATTGCTCCCCAATGCAAAGCTTGGTTTCCTTGTGTTGTAAGGCGAGTCATCACTTCATCAGGTGTCTTGGCAGCCACCAGGTACACAACGCCGTCCACATAGCCAATGGAGCCCTCACTGTATTCAAAGTCAAACTTTTTGATCAGCAGGGAGTTATTATACAGGATGTAAAGGATGCCTGAGAGCAGGGACCCCTGTGGCAGTCCTATGGCAATGTCAAAGGGGTATGAGGTGTAATCATCCATCTTAATTTTTGTTTGCCTATTGCGCAAGAAGGACTTGATTATCGCGACTAGATACGCAGGGCATTGCAGGTGGGAGAGATAGTGGATCAGTTTCTTAGGATGAACAGATGGATATGCAGATTTTACATCCAAAAACAAACCCACCATAAATTTCTTCTCATTCCATTTGTGGCGGACCCACATGTTGAGGAGGACTTGAGCGTCTTTGGGAGCAGTCCCTTTGCAGCCTCCCAAATGACCATCCGCAAGAATACCGTTTTCTTCTGCCCATGCTTTCAGGCACCGTGAGATCATCAGCTCAAATAACTTGCCAACCTCACTAAGGAGGGAAATTGGTCTGTAGGGGTTATCACTCAAAGACCAACATTCCATCACTCAAGGAGAAGAATTACCTCCAATGGTCAATGAGAATGACTGTGTACCTTTGATTTGCCCCGTGCTCACCATCAAACTTGTCCGGGCATGCAATTGTAGGGCCACGGGTTGGGGTGGGGATGGTTGACCTGGATTGTTGGTCCTGTTGTGCTTTGGTTAGGTTTTGGAGGACTGAATGGTTTCTCTTTCTTTATTCATCTCCTCAAGGCGTTGTTGGAGTTGCTCCACTTAATCCATATTTCAAGTGCGGATGAGGTCAGAGTTCTTTGGGTGTCTGGGTTCCTGAAGGTCTGGGTTTTTCAGGTTTCTGGGTTTCTGTTTCTTGCCTGTTTCTCTGTGGTGTTAAATTCTGCAAGATTTTTTGATCAGTCTATGGAGAGAAAGTCACTGGATTCTGGGGGTGATTGGGATCCTATAATGTAGATTGCAGGATGAGGACGGGATGTGGATCCTTGTCCTGGTAGACTATGAGTGGTCTTTCTATGACATGTATGTGATAGAGTGTGTTGCAGGCTATGGTGCAGGTGGGCCTGCGCAATGTGTCAGCTTGCTACTATGACAGAGCAACCTGTCACAAGTTTCCCACAAAATTATTATAAAAAATATAGAATATCAAATAATAGTTAGAATATTATTTAATAATCTGAATCTACACTAAATTTAACCTAGGGTACCTCACTCACAAGTACCCCTAATTCCTCCCCTTTCACTATGTAAATTCACAAAGAAGAATTAGCAAGTAACTTTTAAATAAAAAGTACTTGCCGTAATTAAATGCTTATATATATATATACATATGCTTAAACCCCATTTCCAGTCACGGAAATGAGGTGTTGTGTAAATTAGGAGAGATAGTGTAAATACACCGTGCTTTACTCAAACCCCGCGTACCGCAGTCCGCAGAACTTGAAGTTCAACCCGCGTGACTGAAAGCCCACGCCAAAGTTGGGATATAAGCCCCCGCGCAAACATTAAGCCCCTTACAGGCACTCAAATTAGCACGCGGACTCCACAGTCACTCAGGTACACCCAAATCTATAAAAACACGCCCCAGTGACCTCATTACATATGTTACATATGTAATAAAGATCACTGGGGACTAAATAATTAAATATAATGAATGGTATTATTTATTTATACATATAGATAAAATATATTGAGTAAACAAACAGTACAAACAATACTGTGGCTTATTATAAATACAAATAAGCCACTAGTATCAATCCATAACAACTAGTACTAATGTACTACAGACTGCACCTCAATATAAATGAACAAATAATAAATAAATATCACAATAAACTCAATTGGTGACGTGTATTCAAAGCAAGGGCTGCTGAAGCGTCACCAAGAAAGCAAAAATGGCCAAAATGTGGTCCAAAGATCCCACAAGTTGGCCAATAACACCTACAGGGTCCCCAGAGGGAAATCAAGACTATTTAAGGAGCTCTTCAACCGACCAAAGAAGGCTCCTCATGCTTCCCAATACCCACTAACAACCTTACCCACTTCTTATTAGATATATATCTTTATAACACAGTCTGGTAAGCTTCTTAGTAGTTGTTCTTTAGCCCTGTCTTCCCCAACAACTTCACAGTGACCATCCAGCACCACCATCTATCCACCCAAGCGCTTCGAACTGTCCAGTTTCACCCAGAATATCCCCAAGATCCCTCAAGGTTTATTACTAGTAAGTAATAACCCTTTCTCTTGAAGATATTCCCCCATTTCCATTCCTGGGATTAAACCACCCCTGTTCCAACAGGCCCCAGTGTTCCAGGTACCTAAATCCTCTGAAATTTATTTGCAAGATACCTTAGAGGGATCTAAACCACCCCTGATTTATCAGGCCCCTCTGGTTCTAATTATATTAAATTTATTTAATATAATTATTAACCTATTTTTCTCTCAATTTTTACGTCACAATTCCCCCATATCCTTTGGGAATTGTAACTTTGTACCGTACCCAGAGTTTATACACTTTAAATTTTGACCATAGTTCTCACTGAACACTTTGTAATTGCTCAACTCCTTCATAGAGTAATTAAATAATTAATTCTACGCCACAACTAGTTGAGCAAGTAAACCAAGGCCAGCTAACCACATCTACATGTGAGATTACATAAGCAAACCTTGAAAATTTTCGAAGTTGGTGTATCCTCCATTGCAGGGAGGATACACAACCTCAAGACACCCAGAACCACCAACTCAGATCACCAAGGATTCACCAAGTTACAGCTCACCACTCTAACCAACCAAAGGCCTCTTTCACCCAGTACCTCAACAGTATTGTCAGTCAGTCCCCTTTTTGAACCTTGCTCTTCTGACAGAAGTCCTTCTCTGTCTCCCCTTCTTCATTTTCCCTTTCCCTTTCCTCATCCCTCATCAAATCAGATCAATCCAAGCACCAATCATCAGATCAGATCAGCTTCAATCATCCTCAGAGATCAATCAGCTTTGCTTCAATCTTTTTCTGTGGTTTTCCTTGAAACAAACCACATAGGTTTCCCTCTAAAGAACCTTGACTATCCAGCTTGACATAGTCTAAAAAACTGGGCTGATTAGACTTGTCTTCTCAGATACCTTCCACGTTTCCATTGTGTGAAGAGGCTGTTGCTTCTCAAAGACTCTGGCACAGTTCATCCAACTTTTTAAGTTGTTGATTATCATCATTAAAGAGCACTCAGATTATTAGAAACACAGATCAATCAATAATCTTTTCCCTTGTCCCCTCTTCTTCTCTAACAGTTGTATTCTTTATCCCTTGAAATACAACTGTTGCCCCCCATTTCTTGTGTCCTGTTGTCACTTTAGAGACCCAGGCTCACAGCTGGTCAAATATTTACTGATTAACCACTTTGCAAGAACCACAATTCAGGAGGAGCCCAATCTTAACTCAAATGGAGGTAGAATTTGATTTCCCATTTATCCTTTCTATATCATTAAATTGAAGTTGTTGTTTGATGTGTTATTGACAAACTCTCTGTTTAGCAGGCTTGTTGTTATTTTGTATCTACTATAAGTTTCTGGTTTCTTTTAATGAGTTTTAGGTAGGTCAAGAAGTATTACAGGTATTTTTCATTCACATTCCTTTGTCTGAAAAATATCTTCATTTGTTTTCTTATTCTACCTGTTTTTTATCTCAATTTTTTATTACTCTGGTTGTTCTGTTTCAGTTTTGTTGATACTATTAGAAGTTACAATTGACTGAAATACAGTATGAGATCTCAAAATACCACAGATACCATGGTAGCTTGGTTGGACCATGTCACATGCAGCTGCAGGAAGTGCATCCAGTGGTTCTTGAACTGATCAGGTATAGAAACCAAAAGGAGGGGAATGTGAGTGCTTTGAGTCCCTAGGGGAACTGAGAAAGCCCTGATGGAAGATCACAGCCTGTGGCGGATCAGTAATGCCTAGGATCTGTTGTTTACTTAATCAGTGATCAGTAGAACTGCTGTGATTGGTGTTCAACAATGATGTAATAATGTATTGAATATTTCCTTGATAAGCACATTATGGGTATTGGGTAAGTAATTATCAAGGCAGTATTGTATACACATTCAATACATGTTGTATTTCATTTCCAGGGAATTTAGGCATAATCAGGGGCGCAAAAGTGATGTCTGTTACCCTGAGTAACTCAGGGGGAATATGGAGAAGATGTCTACATGTTTCAAAGCTGGTATAGCAGGAATACACTCTTAGAAGAGGGACAGCAAAGCTTGATGTATACATGGTTTGGGGAGTGGCCAAAGATGTGAGTGGAACAATAGGCTGAAGGAATGGAAGCAAGAGTACATGGTGAAATATCAATTGGGGACCAATGTGGCCCAATGCAGTAGATCCTTGGATGAAAGTAGAAGTGAATGAAAAATGTACAGAAATGCAATGCACCTCATGCAGAGATCCGCTGGAACGCATGCAGAGATCCGCTGGAACTCATGCAGAGATCCGCTGGAACTCATGCAAGGATCCGCTGTAACTCATGCAGAGATCCTGTGGAATTCACGAAATCCATCAAGTACTCATTCAGACCTCAGCCAGTACTCATTTTGACAGGACACAATGATTTATTTGTGTGGATGTATTTGTGTAAATGTACCAATAAATCATCAGTGGAGTGATTTTATGTTGGAACGCAATTCTGAATAGATCAGTGAATGGCATCATAGAAAGGGAATATTTCTGTTTGAGTAGCAGTTCTGTGTGGCTCACACTGTTGTGTTGCGGTGAAACAAAACAAGAGGACTATTTGGCCCTGTGAGATCATGCCAGAGACAGGAACAAGCTGTTAGAAGTGATTGGTAAGACCTCAAACATCGTTTGACAATATGGCTTGTTGATGATCTCATGTTTTCCCTCGCAGACAAGAAAGGGGTGCCAAGATTTGTCTTTTTAGAAAACCAATTGTTTTTTGGAAGAAAACAAAAAGTTACAGGCATTGAATTTCAACGGAATGGGAAAGAAATAAAGATAGAGGTACATGGTTGAAAAGTAGAGAATGATCTGAGAGAGGGAGAGGAAGAGAGAGAAAGAGACCGCCGCCGTCTGAAGTGTTGGACAAAGTGTTGGGAGGGGAAGACGAAGGATATCAAAGTGGAATTCAAGCCAATAGATTTCATGAATGGTATCCAATACCTTACCTCGAAGTTTGAATTCAGTTAGTCGGCTGCTCGGCCATGATGAGGACTGAGCGAAATACCCACGCTGATATTTGGGACCAATCAAACCGGGGCGAAGGGATTAGTACAACGTGATGTGAGCTACGAAAATGTGGATGCTCAAAGAGACCTACAAGTTTCCAGGGGAAAGAATGAGGTGAAGAATGTTGAAAGAAGATTGGCAGGAGCCTCAAGGAGGGAGGGAGATTCAGGCTGGGGAAATTAGAGTAAGAGTGGAATGTTATGTCAATCGAGTCGTTCTTCATGAATCGGATGGGATGCATGGAATCCGGTTTACTTACCTGAAGGGATAGGGGGAGCTGGAGCGCGGCAGATGATGCAGTAGTGGTTGCCGCCACCAATCTCCTTGCCACCCTGGTTGTTGACGACGACAACTTTTGGTGGGGGAGACATTGCTTGGGGGGAAGTGACGAGGAGGATGAAAAAGACAGTTGGAGGAAGGCAGCCCAGTCATGGCGCATGTTTTATAGACTGGTGAACGCGAGCTCAGCGTCCTGCGCTGCGCAAGCAGCGATGGCGGCCAGGCGACCGCGTGATCTTAAAGGGGATGCTCAATATTACAGCATTCCGACGGAATACTCATACGCGTCACGGCTTTGTTAGCTCCCTAGAAGGCTGTATCCACTCAGCCGGGCATGTTCCGGAAAGTAGAACAGATCACCGGCTCATTCCCGTTCCTCCTTCCGGGGAAGTGATAGGGCTAATTCAAAGCTGTGACGCCGGACCTGACACATTCGGAGCCACCAAGCTCAACTCCATTTACCAGGGAATGTTTACACTGAGACTACTCTCCTATGGATGGGTCGATCTAGGGGGCGTAAAATCTAGATTTTCTCCAAGTGCAAAGACACCCGATCACAGGAGAGATGTTCCGTATCCTGGAAGGTTACTAAGCATTCTACCAATAGCGTGAGGATTGACTACTTTGGGTATTCTACAAAGCCATGTCAAAAAAGTGAAAAGTCACTTGAGATAGGAAACGTCACTTGAAGCACCGACGGGGTGCCGCGCCGAGACTTGAAAGGGGAAGTCGCGTTCTGACACGGCGGTGTTGCCTAAATGATGCCTTTACGGAAAAGGTACTCAGTTTGCTTGGCTGGAAGAGTCATAGATATCGGTTGTTATCGCGGTGAAAAGAACGCAGACTACTATTTAGCGTCCTGAGATTGTGCCCGAGGTAGAATTGAATAGAAGTGATCATCAAGTTTTCAAGCATTATTCAACATTCCACCCATCATATTACAGTTAAGGATTGCTTGAGTATGTCATGTTTTCTTTCCCCCTCCCCCCCGAGGGACGACGGAGATCCCAAGATGTCTCACATGAGAGGGATCAAGTCATTTTTCAAAGTTTGAGCAGAAAACAGGGCATTTGATTTCAGGAGGATAAGAAATAATGACTACTAAAGATACATAGACAAGGTGGAACAGCAGGAATATGTTGGAGAGAAGAGAGAGACCGCCGCCGTCTAAAGTGTTGGACAAAGTGGTGGGAAGAGAGGAGGAAGGATATCAGTGTGGAATTCAAGCCAACAGATTTCATTGATAGGATCCAATAGCTTACCTCGATGTTTGAACTGAGATAGTTGGCTGTTCGGCCATGATGAAGACCGAGCAGAATACACCCACTAATATTTGAGGAATATCGGATCGATGCGAAGGGATTAGTACAAGGATGATGATGAGTTTAAGCTCAGGCGATGCGGATGCTGAATGAGACCTACACTTTACTCGGGGAAGGAATGAGGGGTCAAGAAAGGCTAAAGCACATTGGCAGGAGCCTCAAGGAGGAAGGGAGATTCAGGCTGGGGACATTAGAGTGAAGAGTGGAATGTTATGTCAATCGGGTCGTTCTTCATGAATCGGATGCGATGCAGGGAATCCGGTTTGCTTACCTGAAGGGGTAGGTGGAGCTGGAGCGCGGCAGATGATGCAGTAGTGGTTGCCGCCACCAATCTCCTTGCCACCCTCGTTCTTGACGACGACAACTTTTGGAGGGGGAGACATTTTTTGGGGGAAGTGATGAGGAGGATGAAAAGATAGTTGGAGGAAGGCAGCCCTTTCATGGAGGCTCATCTTTTATAGACCGGTGAACGTGGGCTCAGCATCTTGCGCTGCGCAAGTAGCGCCAGGAGTGATCTCAAAGGGGACGCGAGTTTGCAAAGCGGACGCGCGATTCGTGCTCTCAAGACAGGGGGTCGTGTTCTCATGCATATGATGCAATCCATTTCACCCCCGGGAACTTGCGGTTTCCGGGAGCGGTCGAGGCGACGGGACCGCGGCCGATCCCCTCTCTCAGCCTCGGTCGTCTCTCGGTTGGTTTGGTTTCTGACACTGTGGGCTAGCATAAGTACCCCTCGCGGAGGCCTCTGTCACTGAGGTGGATGTCAGACCGAACGTTTCCCCTCTGGCCCGCGCACAGCAGGACTTTGTTGTGAGACAAGGTCCCACAGAGACGGTTGAGCAACCTGCGCAGCTAATCGGGCTAGGGAGAGCCTCGTCGTCCCACACATGGTGAGCTAGCGTAGGTGAGGCTTTCCGAGAGAAATTTTCACTGAGCAAAAACAGAGCCTGAAAGCCCAGCCAGCAGAGGTCGAGGCGCAAAGCCCAAATTACCTACCTTCCTGCGCTACTACTATCTATGTTGGGGCGGAGCAAAAGAGGAAAGGAGCAAATCTCGGTGTGATGGTTAGAATAAGTGCAAAGATACAAGGATTCTTTTCAACCTCATTCATTCACCTTTATCATGTTTCGATTAATGATTTATTTTCATGTTCTCTTTTCAAGACTCTTTACTACCATTAGGTTTTCAAACAGGTTGCAATACAGTGCTTTGACCCCGAATTCCTACAGTTAAATACTATTGATCTCTTTATCTTGTTTCCCACTACCTCATCACACTCTTCCTGATGTAGTAGATGGGTTGTAGTGCCTTCATTGAACTCAAACACTTGATCGCTTTTTTTACTGCAAGCAAAGATGCTTCAACTGCCACCAGCTGTCATGCAAGAACTTTGATCTTACTCCAACCTTACTGTGGGCTTACTTGAAACAAGCTTGAATGCATAGCACTGTACATGATCCTGTGAGGGCTGACAGCCTCCACTTGATCTTTACTCAAATGGACCGGTAGTTATGTGGACACTGGGAGTGACTTTCCTAGTATGTGTATGATTTCTAGCTCAGCAAAGATGGGACATGGATGAAGTGGTTGGTGTCTCTCTTCAGTATAATACACAATGTGATGGAGGGAGGATAAAATATGACAAGAGGAAAAGAGAGAAAAGGGGAAAGAAGAAAACAGGATGTGAAGAAGTGGAGTGATAATCTTACCTAGCTCA
Organism: Puccinia hordei; assembly: GCA_007896445.1. Taxonomy (NCBI): domain Eukaryota; kingdom Fungi; phylum Basidiomycota; class Pucciniomycetes; order Pucciniales; family Pucciniaceae; genus Puccinia; species Puccinia hordei. The sequence continues at coordinate 14,515 of RDRW01000792.1, forward strand.
GCAAGGATGGGAAATGGATCAAGTGGGTGGTGTCTCTGCTGAGCTAGGAGAGGGGCAGGGCACTGGGGGTTGAAGTAGCTGGTGAAGATCTTGATGATGTAATGATGTTGTGACAGCTGAGATGTGGGGTTTCCCAGTTCACTGTCACTGCACACCAAATGTAACCTTCAAGTAAGACCAAATTGACGTATTCTGCATGTCAACTGGTGACAGAGGAAGCAGATTGTCCTGCAGTGCATGAGACCCACATATTCAATATCCTGTATTATTCATTTTACATACACCATAGCTTGATCTCTTGTACATAACCTAACTAGCCACTTTATTTGGACTCAATCCCACTCATTTTTATATATCAGCTCTATGAATTTTGAGAGACAAAAATAACAAGAGAGAACAGGAAAACAAAACCACACTTCCTCCCTTTCAGTATCTAGTGTCCTTTTATCTCTGGATCTTGTGCTAACCTGCCCTTGCTAGAATTTGTTGGGCTGAGGTTGTCTTGCAAGCTGGAAGTATTATTGACAATTTGAGGACCTGCCAGCACATTTGCATCAGATCTTTGCATATGGGCGTACATCAGAAAAAGAAAGGTGATATTGTGTTATTTAAAAGTGACATCAAGTTTGTTTTCTCACATCCATCATAATGTTCCAGGGCCAAAAATCTATATCAGATGGACACATCTGAGAATGTGTCAGGTCATAAGGATCTAATATCAGCTTTTTACTTTTGAGGTAACATCAGATATGTGATCAGCCTGAGTGTCTTAAATGACAACAGGACACAAGGAACATTCCATGATGAATCCAGAAATTAAGTACTGCAAGAAAAACTCAATACACTGCAGCAGCGTGTTCAAGTCAAACCTCAATCACAACAATGGCTGATGCTTGTACATCATATGGTGGTATCCCCCTGGGACGACAAAGGGGACCAATTATGCAAAGATCAGATGACCACTGAAGTTCAACTCAACTTAAGCATATTGCAAGCCTTGAGCTCTCTCATGTCAACTGTGTCATACGGTGGTATATGACACTACCAATTTCCAATATGAACTGGTCATTCAGCCAGTTTCATAGCCTTTTGGTTAAGGAGCGTAGTTCAGTTTGATTGGAAATGCTGAGTCATGACAGTAAACTGGCTAACCCTGCCACGGGTTCAATGCGCGATCAGGACATCTCTAGCCTGTGACCATTGTCGAGGGTTTCCACCTGTTGGTAGCAAGATTGTAGTTATCTTCGAGCTTCACTTCTTTGAAGTTCGAAGATAACTTCGAAGCTGCTTCAAAAGTCGAGGTTCGAAGCATCTCTATCTTCGAGGGAAGTTTCCCCGCAATCTTGGTGGTTCCTTGTAGCGTCAAGAGTGTGTCTGAATATGGCTCCATGAGTGTTGACATGGGTTGGTGCCACCAGCCATAGCACATTCGAGACGAAGTGCCCTTAACCCCGGGGGTACTGTCATACGGTGGTATATGACACTACAAATTTCCAATATGAACTGGTCATTCAGCCAGTTTCATAGCCTTTTGGTTAAGGAGCGTAGTTCAGTTTGATTGGAAATGCTGAGTCATGACAAACTGCCACTGGTTTCTTGAGTTGTGTTTTCAGTGAAGAGTATTAGTTAACTGAATGTTCTTTAATGTTTTGATCAAACTCAAGAATAATATTTCAATGAGATAATGTAACCATACAATTTATAAGAAAGGAAAAATTGAGAAATGTACCTAAAGGACAAACATGGTCTGGCGAGTGCGATAAGGCAAGGGCAGAGAGTGAGGGAAGGAAAAGAGAAGTGATAGCGATGTTGTGAGAGAAGAGATATGGGTTGTATAAGAGAGAGAATTGTCAGGTGTCAAGCTGATGATGATAAGGGCGCGAGTGACAAAGTATTTCGAGGATCAAGTCAATAAGGATTTAATAATGTAGATTAGAAGTTATTGACTAGGCAGATGAGATCTGAAAGGTTCCCCAGGGAAGAAGAAAAAGAGTTGATCAAGTTTTTCTTAAATAATTGAGGAGTTTTGTAAATGCAAGGAGAGAGAAAAACAAAGAGAAAAGGTACATGAGAGAAGATAAGAGAAAGGAGAAAGATTTGCGGTAAGATTTAATTATCTAAGTGCTTTGACATGATGATTATTATAAAAATGGCTGTATTACTGTAAACCACAACCAGACTAAAACACACAAATATTTAGAGATGATAAGAAAAGAAAGATAATGAGAAAGAAGAGATGTCGTACCACTTGGACTATAAGAGTTAGTAAAGAGACTGTTATGATTGATTAGATAAGAAGAAGTTCTTTTTTATGATAACTGAGAGAAATAGAGAGTAAATAGATTAAGTAAACAACATCATCAAGCACAGCAGAAAAAAAAGGAAGAGGGTAATTATACTAACGACGACAAAGAAGATGTTTGAGTTTGATGAGAGGAGCTGAATGCGTCGGAGCGTCAGGATAATGATAATCAAAGATTTTACACCCAATTTGTATTTTTAGAGATCAATCTTGAGAAAGAGAGTCGATTTAAGAAGGGGATAGAAAAGGAAAGAAAGAAAGATGTAGAGAGAGAGTCGATTTAAAGATTTTAAGAAGGGGATAGAAAGGTGGAAGCGAGAAGAGGTAATTTGGGAGATGTTGAAAGATGATGAGGATGGAAAGATGTTAGAAGATGGTGAGGAAGGAAAGAAAGATGAATGGATGGATGGAAGATAGGTAGATGGATGTAGGATTAATTGGAAAGATCGGAGAGAGGAAAGATGGGAGAAAGGATTGGAGAGATGATTGGAGAGATTGGAGACTGGACCGCAGAGTAATACCGAGAGATGAGAGAGAATGATCAAGCCCCCCTCGCGCGGGCCGCTAGTGAATAAAGAGTGTTTACAGATTTAATACCGATGAGTTTTCAACAATGATAATGCGCTATGTTACAACTAGGGGATGTAAGAAATTGACATCACACTTTATTGCAGCACTAAATAATAGCTAATAGTAGTAAGGAGACTGACAAACAAAGAGTGAAAAGAGAACAAGAGTTAGAAGAGGAAAAAATGATAGAAGGAAAAAGAAATTAAGAAGAAGATGATTGAGGTTTACCTGCTTATGATCTGATTCTAGCTGGTACTCAGTAAAGACAGTTGAGAAGATATTTATAGGAGATATAAGAAGAATCACAAGCCTGAGAGAAAAATGGAGAGATATTAAAAGTGTTAACAAGTGAGTGATGAGAAGTAAGGGAAAGGGGACCAAGTACCTCCACTTGGATAGCTTTGGTACTCCTCCTGAATCTTCTGAGTGTCTTACTGAGAGTCGGTTTGAATGAGATCTGGCAAATCGTAGGGTTCTGGACGGTGGATTAAGGGATTGTTGATATAGACAAAGGGTTGAGTTCGTTGGCTTGTCGAGTCTGAGGATTGATCTGAGATGCGGGGGCGAGTTCAAGGTTGATTGTGTACGGGACTGTGCATAGCTTGATATTGAATGCGGCTCTTGCGCGCAGGGCTCTCAACTCGGATTGGGGTTACAAGTTGACAGGGGAAACAATGATTTTACTTCCAACATGGTCAATATGTTGACCAAGGGGAGCAATTTTTCAATGGAAGAACTACAAGGTCTTCAGAGTGCAGGTGAAGCGCAATACAGGGTTGATCTTATCCTGCAAGGAGGTCAGATTGATGGGGATTTTTGTCAAGGTAATTGTTGGTTGTAGACTAAGGTAACACCAGGGATGTTTCCATGGCACTTGCATACAAGTGCCATCAGTTAAATTTCTTGGGCATCTCTTCTACAACTTCTAAGAAGTCATGCGCAACTTGGTTCCAAGGAATTTGATTGTAGATATGTTGTCATCTGTCACTCAGGTCAATGGATAAATCAATAATTACCCTCATGTTGTGACCAACTCCAGTGTATCTTGACTATGAAATATGAATAAATTGGGTTTTGATTCCAGGTACCCAAACCAATGGATGTATATTCTTGAGTCATCCAAGACTGATTGGAGCCCTATGTTGGGCATTACAAGATGGCTCAGAGCAATGATACAAGTGGTTCATGATCTGATGCAAGAGACTGAGACAGCAGAGAGTGAGAAATGGAAGGATCATATTGCGTCAGCATAGAAGAGAGAAATGAATAAGAGAAATCATACCTGAGACAGCAGAGAGTGAGAAATGGAAGGATGAAGAAAAGAATCCTTCCACAAGTTGGATGCTGCCTCAGGTACTCTACAAGGTCTGTGAAATGACTGTGAAATGAGAGAAATACATGACAGGTGTGTAGCACACATAAAGAGAGAACAAGAAGGAAAGAAAAAGAAGAGAGAAAATGACAACATCTCAACACCCCCCCTTGCTGCATACCTGGAATGAAAATGACTCAGAAAACATATCACAGAAAGGAATTGAAAAACAGAGAAATAAGGAAGAGAAGAGTAGAGAGAAATTTAGGATAACAAATAGGAAAGAGAAAATAAGAAAGTCATGAAACTAGACCAAATTTAAGTTGATGTTTTTCCAGGAGAAGTCTATTCAGCGGCTTTGTCAGCATGTCTGCCAACATGTCATTTGTGGAAACGTGTAGAAGAGATATTTTTCCATCTTGTTGGCATTCTCTGGCGAAATGATACCGGGTGTGGATGTGCTTTGTTCACGCGTGATGTTCTGGATTTTTGGCAAGGGCCTCGGCACCCTCGTTATCGACATGGATTGGAATGGCTGCAGAGGCGCGCAGGCCCAATTCTGCTAGAATTCAACGTAGCCATAGCGCTTCCTTACAAGAGTCGGAAATGGACCTATACTCGGCTTCAGTACTTGACAGCGAGACAGTTGCTTGCTTCCTGGATTTCCAGGATACAACACCGTCGCCGAATTGAAACGCATAGCCGGAAGTGGATCGACAATCACCTCTATCCTCAGCCCAGTCTGAATCTGAATATCCCGCTAGCATCAGATCTCCGCCCAGTCAAAGTTTGAGGTCTTTGGTCGAGACGAGGTAGTTAAGCACGCGCATGGCAGCACGCCAGTGTGCTTCAGAGGGATCCCTAAGGTGTTGCGATAGTCTGTTCACAATGAAAGCCGCATCTGGACGGGAGCATTGGGAGACCCACAGTAGGGATCCAATGATTTGGTTGTACGGTCCCGAGGAGGCTGGCTCATCCGCTGTTTGCTTGCAAATTTCTTTGAAGAATGAATCCGCTGGGTTGGACACCTTGATGTGTTTGCCATGGAGGAACCGATCACACAGTTCTTCCATGTAATGGGATTGATTGACAAAGCCTAGTCGATTGGACTGGTCGCAAGTGATCTTGAGAGATAGGAAATGGTGTAAGTCTTCGTTGGCACCGATTTCGAATTTGGTTCCTAGAAATTTGATGAGGGGATCAACAAATGACGGTTCACCTACAATCGCCAAGTCGTCCACGTGAGTTGTCAGGGCACCTATTAGAGAATCTTTTGTCTTCATGTAGTAGAGAGTTGGATCATACGCCGACACATTTAGGCCAAATGCGAGGAGAGCTTTGTGGAGCTCCTGATTCCACTGGCGAGGGGACTGTTCAAGACCATATAAGGATCTCTCTAGCTGGCAGACCCAGTCCGGTGTGGAACTCCTAAAGGATCAGGAAAGAGCTTGAAGGGGAAATAGACAACAAATCTAGTAAGTAGAAGGTGTTGAAGCTACAGGTGCTGATGAGGCTGCCCTTCTTGACTAAAGCTGAGGGGAAAGGGTTTCACTAAGAAAAAGAAAGAAAGAGGTGTGGCTATATTTCTACTAATCCTTAGACTGCTGTTACTAATGGGAACTTAGGTTGTTTTAATCAATCTGAGGCAGGGACCTTTGAGGAGTGAGAAAAGCACTGAGAAAGAGTAAAAGGGTATATGTTATAATTGTTATTGGTGTAAAGGTTGATGCAAAAGTAAATGTAAAAGGTTTAAAGGCAAAGGTTTAAAGGTAAAGGTAAATGTAAACTGTACTTTGGTCAAAGGGGGGGTGCATGATTTATCCATAGAACTAAGGGGAGTTCTACTTATACAAAAGGGCACAAGATGGCTAATCCTGGCAGTAAAGAGAAAGAAGAAATGTGTTCAGAGGTATACAACCAAAAGAGAGTAGTGATAGTGTAAGAAAGATGAGCCAATGTAGCTAGTAACTATGTATATAAGGAATGTAATGTGACTAGTAACCAAAGAGGATGTTAAAGGCAGAAGATGTAACTATGTAATATAAATGACTGTGCTGTACAACTTAATACCAAAGAAGATATAAACTAAAGAAGAGTATGTAATGTCTGTGTTTTATTTATGTACTGTATATTTATAATTCAATACCTTGTATAATATCCTATGGGGTTGTAGTATTGGTAAAGTCATGTAATTATAAGTGGTAATATTCTAAAAAATGCCAATAACTTCTGAACCAAAGGGAAATCAGGGGTACTTTGAGTGAGTGACTAGGGGTAGTTTTGTATGTAGAATCTGAATATGTAATAATAATGAAGTATATGTAAGAGGAAATGTAAGTTGTTGATGATTGTATGTGAAAAGCTATGGATTACCACATCCTCCCCCAACTAAGCTGTCTGTCCCCAGGCAGGGAAAAAAGAGGAACCTGATCCAGAGTAATAATGATGATGCAAAGGGAATTTTTAGGGAGAAAACTGAGAGTGGGGGTATGTAGGGGAAGGAAAAGTCCATAGCCAAAGAAGGAAGTCTGTATCCAAGCCAAGGAGGTCCAGTCCAAATAAAAGAGGTGCTGCCACAAAAGGATGTCTGTATCCAAAATAAGAGTCCACTAGTTTTTCCCAGAGAGAAGTCCAGAGAGTAAGGGGGAAAAAGTGAAAAGTCCAAAGCCAAAGAGGGAAGTCCAGATCCATCCAAGGTGGCCAATTCCTAGGTCCACATACTGAAGAAGGAAGTCTTGATCCAAATCCAGAGGCCTAGTGTACATATATTACTGAATCCTGAGTATAGTTGTCCAAAATATCCAGAAAAGCCAATATTCAACATAATCCAAGAGCTCCTAAAGAATAAATCCATCCAAAAAAAAACATGCTAGAATGATCCAGGGTTCAATAAAGTCCAAGGTCCAGTGGCCTCCTAGAACTATATTACATTCCAACTCAGAATGAATCCAGGGTCCAATAAAGTCCAAAGTCCAAGGCTCCTAAAAATAAATTCCATTCTAAACAACATGCAGGAGAGATCCAGGGTTTAGTCCAAGTTTCTGCTGCCCAAAGGTCCAAGTCAAGGTCCAGGTAATCCTCATAGAGCCACCATCCAAGTGAGTCTGTTATTCCTTTATCCAAGTCCAGTGCTTTCTAATCCAGAGTTTGTATCCTATAACTGTAAGATGTAATATATGTAATAATATAAAAGATGTAAAGGGTAATTTAATAAGGATTGGAGGTAATATGGTAATAGAGTAAAAGGTAATGGTGATATGGTAATGGAAGGTAATGGTGATATGGTAATGGTTTAAATGTAATGGGGTAGTTGTTGATGTGGGAAAAGAGGTAGTGGTAATATGGAAATGGATTAAAAAGTTAATGGTAATGGTTTAAATGTTATGGGGTAGTTGTTGAAGAGAGGTAGTGGTGATATGGGAATGGAGTGAGGACTAAAAGAGTAATGAAAGATAAGGGGTAAGGGTAAGGTAGAAGAAGAGGTAGTGGTAATATGGAAATAGAGTGAAGAGCAATAGTAATGGTAAGAAGGTAATGTAGGAAAAGGGGTGGTGGTAATATGGGAAGAGAGGAAAGGGTAAGGGTAATGGCAAGAAGATAATGTAGAAAAAGGGGTAGTGGTAATATGGGAAGAGAGGAAAGGGTAAGGATAATGGCAAGAAGAAAGAGAGGTGTTGATGATGTGGTAAGAGGGTAATGATAATATGTAGCATTTAAATGTATGATGAAAGAAAGGGTAGAATGGTCATGGGTGGTAATTCAAGAGAAGAAGGGTGAATGTATATGAGTATCCTATAATATGTAATGATTTTAAAAGATTTATATATGTATCAAAGGGTAAAGGATTCTGAAGGAAAGTGATGGAGAGGGGGTAATGTTATATGCAAAGGGAATTTTAAGATATATATGTTTCAATAAAAAACTCTAATGGTTAAGGAGAGTAAAGAGTTATAATAATTAAGGAGGTGCTCCAGAAATCAGGAAGTGGAGTGAAGAGGAAAAAATAAAAGAGGATGAGGATGATGGATGATGGATGGATGGATGGATGGATGGATGATGGATGGATTCCTCTTTAAGTCTTCCTGGTGGTTTGATTTCCCAGCCTCCTGTATTTTCTGGTATCCAAAAAAAAGGAAATTAATTTGACTGTGTGTTTTCTTTTTTTTTTATATGGTCATTTTCTCTTTTGGTTTTATCCTGCCCCCTTTTTTTTATAAAGTTATTTTAATTTTTAATTTTTTTTTTTTTTTTTTAATTCCTTATTATTTATTTAATTTTTTTTTTTTTTTTTTTTTTTTTTTTTTTTTTTTTTATAATGAAAAAATTATTATTGGTTGTCATTTTCCAGTGGAGTGAGGGATGCAGCCGGAGAGGAGTTAGTGAATCCGCGCGGAGAGTGGCCGCGGGGTCCCGGCGATACTGTATCCGCGGAATCGCCGGCGTCCCCAAAGCACAGGTCAACGTTCCTCCGGGTCGAAGAACGACCTCGGAGATGAAGAAGCGAACCGTTCTTCTTACTGGTAAGAAGAACGGTTTTATGGAAAAACCAGGAAAAAAAAAAAAAAAAAGAGGAATAAAAATAAAAATGAAAGCTAAAAAAGAGTGAAGCCCGGGTCGTGCACCGGTGTCGAAAGGATTGTAGGCCAAAGGAAAAAAGAACGTATTCCCGGGTCGTTCACCGGCGTCGAAAATGATTGATTACTTTATAAAGGGTTCGACGAGGCCGTCGTTTCCCTTTCTCGCTTCCTCCAAAAAAATACATGTCGTCCCCTACTTGCTGTTGTACTGGCCGCGTCCAGCCCTTTGATTATTCCAGCCGATACCGTCTACACCAATTTGTTCAAAGGTATCGTCCCTTCATTTCCGCACACAAACCCAAGTATAATCCTAAACGCTTTCTTATTGATTCAAACAGGCTGTTTTCCGTAACGCGAACGCGTAGCTGGGCCCTCTGGATACTGTAGTTGCCTCGCCGCGTCTGAACAGGCCGTTCGCCGAAACCAAGCCGTTTGCCAAAACCAAGCCGTTCGCCAAAACCAGCCATTTGCCAAGACCAAGCCGTACAAAACTGATGAGCCAAGAAAAATGAGAAAAAAATATTGCTTATATAAAAAAATATGAATGTTTTTATTTTAGTGAGTTTTTTTTTTTTTTTTTTTTTTTTTTTTTTTTTTTAAAAAAAAAAAAAAAAACAAAAGAATATATATAAAAAAAAGAAGAGAAACTGATTTTATTTTAGTTTTATTTTATATCTATTTTATTTTATTTTAAGTTATTTATTTGTATTTTGCTTGTAAGTTTTTATTTTTTTATTTTTATTTATTTATTTATTTTGGATTTATTTTTATGCTGAATGAATGACTAAAGTTGGTTCTTTTGGGTTATTTTCCAGGATTCCATCTGTAAAGGAGTGTAGTTGGAAGCCTGGCCTTAGACTAAAAAATCCAAAGATGCTGAGTTTGCTGGGAGAGAAGTTTCCCATTTCTGGTGGATGGGGAGAAGGATTGGTACCAGGTAAGATTGTCCTTTTTCCATTATTGAGAGTGATTCTTCCCTAGGTCCATTGTATTTTATGGTTGCTGACATGTCCATTAAAAAAGGTTTTCCAACTATGAACTGAACTCCTCCTCTGGCCACCCAGAAATGGACAAGCTTGGTCACTCTTCCCACAAGTACTTCCACCTTCTCAGCAATCCCAATTATTCCAGTGTGGTGGCCTCCAATTCCTTTGAGCTTCATTGGTTTTTCTGTTATAACTAATCCAAGATGGTTGGCAAGTTTTTCTGGTATAATGTTGACCATTGATCCAGTGTCCAAAAGTGCCTCCAAGGTTTTTCCATGTATAGTGAGTTTGACATAACCTAGTGGGCAGGAATAATGTGTGACTGAATCCTTTTCTTCCTTATCCTCTTCTTCCACTGCTGCTGAGTATACTGATACATTAGGTTCCACTGGGATTCTTCTGTTACTGATCCTTTTCTTGATGTGGTCCACCACTCCTGGGGCTATGGTGCATATTTCTCCTGCTGTAAGGGGTACAATAGTTTTCATAATCCTTCCTGCTGTCTCTTCTTCCATTCCTGGGTATTCTTTGGCCAGAGTCTTTTCCAAGTAAGTCTTCCTTGGGGCCTTTTCCTTGGGTGGGTTTTCTGATTCTTCACTGGATTGGAACCTAACTTTAGTATTCTGAGGATTAGAAGGGGACCTGGAACTGGGGCCTGGGGAAGAGGTAGCCATTCTGAGTAAGTCCTGTTGATCCATGTCCATTAGAGTTTCCTGGTCTTTCTTGGTCCTCTTTCCTTTATCTGATTCTTCCTCTTGGTCCTTGTTTCCTCTAGTCCTTTTCCCTAGGTCTGCTTCATAGAATCCTTGGATTTCTGGGTCCACTTCCTCTAGTTGGCCAAAGGAAGATATATGTCCAAATAATGTGGTGGCCTCTTTGGAATCCTTAATAAATTTATCCACAACTGACTTGATTGGCCTGCTGGAATCCCAGGGAATTGGTGAGCTGTCTGGAAGTTTGAATCCTCTTCCATCCTTGAGAATTGATCCAACTGATTCATCATAGGTTAAGAGACTGCATCTGGTGATTGTGTGGGTTGGTTGGAAGCAGTAGAAGCACTTGAAGTCTGGGTTCCTTGGTCCATATGCTTGTCCAGAAGGATTTCCAGAAAAATGAGGTGGGGCAGATTTTCCAGCAGTGAGAGCTGCAAATTGCTTAATGAGGGAGTCCAGTTTCTGATCTGTGGAATTAGAGGTGGTTGGAGCTGGGGATTTGTATACAGGTGGGAGTTGAACTGGTGGAACTATGGAAGGTGTGTTGATTGGTTCCTGACTGATATCTTTCCTGGATGTCTTCCTTCTTTCCATTACTGAAGCTGACTGAACCTCCCTGTGTATGTAGGTGACCAGGACCTGGGTATTTGGAAGAATATCACCTCCATCCTTTGAGGCTAGCATCTTGTGGTCCCTGATGAGTTCCTTGGTGACTGAAGATTCCAATTCTGGGCTGAGTGAGTCCAATAAGATTTCCCTAGATTCCTCCACATGTGATGTCTGTCCCATTCTGAAAAGATAGTTAGTTATTACCTCATACTTAGTCCTGAATGTTTTGAATTCCTCCAGGGTCTTGATTCCTCCAGCTTGGATGGTAGAGTAGTTGAGCTTCTTTAGGTCCTGCTTGGTATACTTCACCAGGGGAAGAGCTGATCCATATCTGTCCAAGAGTTGTTTCTTCAAAACCTCCCAATCCAAGTCCTCATGGCCAGTCATCTCCTCTACTTCATCCTTTAAGTCCATCCCTTTGAGAAAAGAAATAATTTGCATGGCCAGGTCCCTAGAGGAAGCTCCATCAGCTGATCCAGCATTCTCATACCTTTTAATGAATTTCTCCACAGGCATATTGGTTCCATCAAAGTATAGTTCCTTGTCCAATGGTTTAATTTTGACAGCCTTGGTTGGTCCTTGGTACTTGGGCATTACAGCTTCTCTTTCCAAAAAGTGGGTGTTCATTCTGTCTGAGGCTTGCTGGGTTGGGGACTGATGCCTGGATCCTTCCAAATGGGAGCTTTCTGAGTTTGCAGGGTTATTTCTGTAGTGGGTGAATGAGCCAGGGTTGGCCAGTTGGAATGGAGCAGCAGGCCTAGAGGTATTGGGGTTGTTGGTGATACTAGGTTCCAGGTTGTTGGTGGCTGATCCTTGGTTGTTGTTGGCTGATCCTTGGGTGAGGCCAGAGGTTTCTCCTAGGTTGTTGCTGATGTTCAGGGCAGGGGATTGTTGAGGGCTGGACATATTGGAAAGTAAGTGGAGAGGCAAGGAAGTGATATGTAGAGAAACTAACAGGAAGATATGTTTTTAGGGGTTTTATGTATAGATGATGCACTTAGAAATGGAATGAGGGGATTAGGTATGATAGAATTGATTTGAAATTGTAAGTTGGTGTAGTAGCAGGAAACTAAGACTGAAAGATTAAAACTGAAGGAAATAAGGCCACTGTTGGGACACCACTTGTGGAACTCCTAAAGGATCAGGAAAGAGCTTGAAGGGGAAATAGACAACAAATCTAGTAAGTAGAAGGTGTTGAAGCTACAGGTGCTGATGAGGCTGCCCTTCTTGACTAAAGCTGAGGGGAAAGGGTTTCACTAAGAAAAAGAAAGAAAGAGGTGTGGCTATATTTCTACTAATCCTTAGACTGCTGTTACTAATGGGAACTTAGGTTGTTTTAATCAATCTGAGGCAGGGACCTTTGAGGAGTGAGAAAAGCACTGAGAAAGAGTAAAAGGGTATATGTTATAATTGTTATTGGTGTAAAGGTTGATGCAAAAGTAAATGTAAAAGGTTTAAAGGCAAAGGTTTAAAGGTAAAGGTAAATGTAAACTGTACTTTGGTCAAAGGGGGGGTGCATGATTTATCCATAGAACTAAGGGGAGTTCTACTTATACAAAAGGGCACAAGATGGCTAATCCTGGCAGTAAAGAGAAAGAAGAAATGTGTTCAGAGGTATACAACCAAAAGAGAGTAGTGATAGTGTAAGAAAGATGAGCCAATGTAGCTAGTAACTATGTATATAAGGAATGTAATGTGACTAGTAACCAAAGAGGATGTTAAAGGCAGAAGATGTAACTATGTAATATAAATGACTGTGCTGTACAACTTAATACCAAAGAAGATATAAACTAAAGAAGAGTATGTAATGTCTGTGTTTTATTTATGTACTGTATATTTATAATTCAATACCTTGTATAATATCCTATGGGGTTGTAGTATTGGTAAAGTCATGTAATTATAAGTGGTAATATTCTAAAAAATGCCAATAACTTCTGAACCAAAGGGAAATCAGGGGTACTTTGAGTGAGTGACTAGGGGTAGTTTTGTATGTAGAATCTGAATATGTAATAATAATGAAGTATATGTAAGAGGAAATGTAAGTTGTTGATGATTGTATGTGAAAAGGTATGGATTACCACACCGGAAGGGTTGGATTGACAAATCCTGGCGGTTGTTCCATGTACACAACGTGATCAAGGCGCCCGTTGAGGAAAGCTGTCTTGAAGTCCACTTGTCTACCTGTCCAATTCTTGGACGCCATGAGGGACAGAATGATTCGAAGGGTTTCAAGTCGGAGAGTCGGCGAAAAGACCTCATCGTAGTTGGAGCCTTGAACTTGAGAGTAGCCCATGGCCACAAGTCTGGCTTTCAGTTTTTGTATAGATTTATCGGGCCGACGCTTTATCTTGAAGACCCACTTCGATTTGATAACCTTTCAACGTGTGGGACGGGGGACAAGTTTCCATGTATTCATGCCGAGGAGAGAGGCGTATTCATTGTCTGCGGCTTTCAACCAACAATGCTTATTAGGTGACTTGAGGAGCTGCCGCCACGTTTTTGGAGTGTCCACATTGGCCGCTGCCATGGCTGTCTTAGACCACTGTCTGTAATGCTCGGGAGCCCGCCTATCACGACCAGAACGGCGTCTAGGAGGTGAGGAGGGCTTTAGAGTCGTACCGGGATCAGATGGGGTGGAGACGTCCCCAGATGGAGCCGACGAGTTGGTCAATGGTGGCACAGGTTGTGGTGGCAAAGGGAGCAGAGCAAAGAGGGAGAGTAGAGGAATGGAGAGAGGAAGATGAGCGGATAACAAGGAGTATGAAGAGGAGTGGTGGACTGAGATATTTGATCAATTAGGTTTCAATTGAGTATAAAAAGAGTTGAGATATTTGTGGATCAGCATTGACTTTCACATAAATATCACTGAGAAAAGATGTCAAGTAGGGAAGGGAAAAAGCTGAGATATAAAGACGAGGAGACTAACGTCAAGATACTGTTGAGTTTCAACACCCCCTTAAACTTGATGAGTAGTGAACCAAAAAAGATTTGTCTTGAAGACGCTTGAGCAATTCATGATTGCTGGCTTTTGTCAAGGTATCTGCTACCATAACTTCAGAGGGAATTAAGGTAACTACAATTTTGTTTGCATTCTTCAGATTTCTTAACCATTTCATTTTTATGTCAAGATGTTTTGTTTTCAAATTTGATCCAAAGTGATCAATCTTCTCAACTAGACCTTGATTGTTGATGTGAAAGTTTGAAGGATTCAGATTTTTGTCCCATAACTCTTCAGCAAGAAATTTAATCCACTGGTTCTCTTGAGCTCCGTCTGATAGTGAGGTTAGGTCAGCTTCCGTTGATAACAGGGTAATATTTTTCTGCTTTTTGCTTGTCCACGCTATCAGACAAGCTTTCCAAAAACAGATGGAGCTGCTTTGAGACAGATAAGTTTCTAAGTCGTCTGCCCAAGTTGCATTGGTGAAATGTTGAATTGAATTTGTTGCATCTTGTTGATTTGGCCTGAGTGTCAAGTGAAGGTGTTGAGTACCCTTGATGTATTGCCAAACATGACAAACTTCTTTCCAGTGAGAGATACCCAGTGAGTTGTTGAAACTAGATAAGATTGAAACAGCTGGGGCCAAGTCTAGTCAAGTGCGACAGGAGAGATAATTCAGTATACCGGTAAATGTCCTTTAATTAATATTGAGTTTGCTGAATTCTAGTAGTTCATCGGGTTTAGCAGCCTTCAATTGTACTCCTACAGATAGAGGTGTGGCAACAGTACGACTTTCCCTTAGATTCAATAATTCTAGTCCCTTGTCAATAAACTTTTCTTGAGATAGTGTAATTGAGTCTTCATCTTGATGTACATCCATTCCTATCAGGGGCAGTTGAATTTGGAAACCATTGAAGAAAAAGCATCTCAAAGACATCTACATTACCCACAAAAATTAAATCATCAACATGAAAAACAATAAAGGAACTATTGTTGATGTGGATGAATAAACAAGGATCAGAAGAGGATTGTTGATAATTAATTTGTTCAAACCACTTTGTGAGAGTTTCAAACCAATTTTCTGGCGCTTGCTTGAGACCATGAAGTGATTTCTTGAGCTTCAAAATTGGTGATTTTCTTGAGGCACCTTCTGGCGTCTTGATGTACAGTTCTTCCTTCAAGGGCACTGTGGGAACTCCTTTTGGGACAGGGGTAGTTCTGTGAGGGGTAAATAGCAGTTATAGTATTTCAGGTATGTATGAATCTATTACAACTGTTAAGGGTGGTTTGAAAGACCTGCCCCTCAATTTACTACAAGAGTTAACACAACAATTTTATTTATTGTTGTGGCTGATAACTTTATTTTTGTTTTCTTTAAGAGAACTATTTATGTAGTAATCTCTTATCAGACAAAGATCTCATTTCAACTTTACAAATAATCAGCAATGAGTTTGATAAAGGGATCAGGGAAGTAGATAGTGGATGGATTGTTACAGAAAGTTCTGGTAAATGGAATACAAGCTTTTTGGAATTGATGGGGAACAAGTATTTATATGTTTATTATTCATTTATTTATTTATTTCTTTTTAGATGTAGTCTGAGAAAATGAGTAGAAGGATGTTTTGGTATAATGTGAAATATTCAAAGTGTTGTACCTTCTTCCTTAACCTTTAGTTAAAAGAGCACAATTTTCCTTTTGTTACTTTTGTGTATCTTAAACTGATATGAAAGATTTTGTTGTGGGTCACCTGATTAAGATCACTGTCAGCTTGCTACTATGACAGAGCAACCTGTCACAAGCTTTTACACTACTTGTTACAAAATTACATAGAATATCAAATAAAAGTTGAGATATTATTTGATATTCTCAATCTACGCTAAAATTAACCTAACTTACCTCACTCATAGGTACCCCTAATTCCTAATCCTTCATTATGTAAATTAGCACTTAATAATTAGCAAGTACCTTTAGAATTAGAAATAAAAGGCACTTGCATTATTGTATGCTTATATATATATATATATATATATATATATATATGCTTACACCCCATTTCCAGTCACGGATATGAGGTGTTGTGTAAATTGGGGGAGATAGTGTAAATCCACTGTGTTTTACTCAAACCCTGCGTACCGCAGTCCGCATACCTTGAATTCAACCCGCGTGACTGAGAGCCTGCTCCAAAGTTGGAGTATAAGGCCCCCCGCAATCATCAGATCCCTTACAGGCTCTCAGCGTGGCACGCGGACACCAAAGCCAACAATAGGTACACTCAAGGCAACAAGAAACGCTCCAGTAACTCCATTACACATGTTACATATGTAATAAAGATTACTGGGGACTAGAATAAAGTATTGTATTTATTTTCTTATTATTATACACACAAAATAACTACAGTATTGACTGAACAACAGTAGAAAAAATTACTGTGGCTTATTATAAAATACAAATAAGCCACTGGTACTAATCAATATCAACCAGTACTAATGTACTATAAAATGTGATTAACACAATAAATAATAAAATAATAAAATGAAAACAATACATATTAATTTGGTGATGTGTAGTCTAAGCAATAGCTGCTGTAGCATCACCAATAAGGCCAATGCGTGGTCAAAGCTCCCACAAGTTGGCCGATAATACCTACAGGGTCCCCAGAGGGATCTCAAGACTATTTAAGGAGCTCTTCAACCGCCCAAATAAGGCTCCTCATTCTTCCCAATAACCACTAGATTACTTACCACCATGTACTTTAGATACACATATTAACAAACAGTCAGGTAAGTTCCTTAGTAGTTATTCTTTAGCCTTCTCTTCCCCAACAGCACTACAGTGTCTAACCAGCTCCACAATCAACCCATCAAAGCACCCAAAACTGTCTTTTTTAAGCCAGAATATCGTCAAGCTCTCTCTAGGATTATTAGTAGTAAGTAATAACCCTTTTCTTGAAGACATTCCCCCATTTCCTTTCCTGGGATTACACCACCCCTGTGTCAACATTCCCCAGTGTTCCAGGTACCTAAATCCTCTGCATTTATTTCCAAGATATCTTAGAGGGATCTAACCCACCCCTGATTTATCAGGCCCCTCTGGTTTAAATTATATTAAATTTATTTAATATAAGTATTACCCTTTTTCTCTATTTTGTACGTCACAATTCCCCAATATTCTTTGGGAATTATAACTTTTATCCCTTACCCAGAGTTTTAACACTCTTTCCTTGTATCTTTGCACCATGTGTAGCTAGAAGGACTTTGTTTTTTTAAGTGTAATTTTGCTGTTGGCATTGAACACTATGAATATGTAATATCAGACTACATACACAGTTGAGTAGGGAAAATCATAACCATCAAGTTTGTGAGGATAGTGTTAAGAGAAGTACGCGGTGATTCAGAACAAGCAAAGCCACAGAGGGCAGACAGAGACGCTAGGACATGAAAAAGGAAACTCTAGAAGGACTTGTCCTTGGCATCACGTAGGCTGACAGGTTCTGTCAGCTTCATATTGTATGGAAAAACTGTGTCCTCAAAAATAGTGATGTGAGTTTTTACTACAAATCTGCTTTTCCAGTCAAAAATTGGGGAGCCATTTCTGTCTGGAAGATAATATAGGAAGATTCCCATGCAGCCTTTTGGATTGAGTTTTATTTCTACCAAGTACCCTTGAGTTATGATAAAGTCACAGAAGGGGTAGGAATTTGGTGGTGTTTCAAGTGAGATACCCTAGCTGGTTTTGCATGAAAAGTTGAATTCTTACGCAATATTCTAGGTTATATTAATTTTGACACTAGTAATACAGCAATTTATTATAATTTCCAGCCAAGTCAGTCTTTAGGGTATCTCTAAGGCTGAAATATGCACACATGATCTTTGATATGTTACAGCTTTTTCTACAGAGAAATTATGACATCTCACATTTTATTTCCCTGTATCATAAAAGAAACTGCAAACATAAGCTAAAGAAATACACATATAGTTATTGTACTCAGAATCTACAAATACAATATAAATCTTGCATAACACATGGATGATTATTGCATACTCTGAATTGAAAGATAAAATACACTAGGGTACCCCACCAAAGGTACCCCTTAATTATTACTGCTTGATGTACTTCTATAATTTGGTCACCACATGCCCACACTGCAAGAAAAACTCAAGCAACTGCCAGCAGTTGACATGCAGGAGCTCCAGGCATGCTCTACCTCAAGCTTGAATGAAGCTCTGGCCAAGCTCTGGTGTGTCAGTAGTGCAAGGTTGAGCCAACTGCACAACTCAAATTAGCCTGTGCAATAAGCAGACTAAGATAAACACTCAACTCAGCTTGTCCATCCAGGGTGTACAAACCAGTCACTGAACACCTCCACCCAGTAGCCACTACATACCACCCTCCACTGGGGCTCATCGAGTGGAACCGCGTACCATCCCACTCGATGGCATCGAGTGGAGCACACCCTCCACTTGATGGCTGGCCCAGAACCAGTCATCAACCACCTCCACCCAATGGCCACTACATACAGTCCATTCGGTGGAGCATGGCCCCCTCGATAGCCAGTACAGTACAGACGGCTCATCTAGTGGAATCACACCTCCACTTGATGGCCGCTACATTCATCGGTTAGTCACACCTTTCTACCTTCCACACACGCACATTCAAGAAGCTGAAACCATCATCTCATCACGCCCCAACAGCATCATTGTCTCTCAACGGCTGCCTGAACTCCTGGAGGAAGTGGATATCTCCGAGGCGGTTGAATACGTTTTACCGCTCCTGAGTGGACTGGCACAAGATGGTATTTCTTCTTCTTCCTCTTCTTGCCCAGTCCTTCAAGTGCTGACTCGGCCGTTCATCACATGTAGATGAAGGAATTCGTGAAGCTCTTAGTCCATCATTGTGTAACATCATGTGGTATTATTTTAGTAAATGTCCATTAACAGAAACTGAAGAGCCACCCGTCAATGATGGTCAACACCCTTTAGCCATTGGTTCATCTTCCAGGGCTGATGGATCGAGTCGCTGTTCGGAATGGTCTTCTGAGGGGCGGCGCAAGCGACCTCGGATCTCCATTGGTTCTTTTACCGTCTCATTGATCACCTTGCTCACTGATACCAATCGATCAATTGCACTGCTCTCCCTCCCGCTACGGCCTGCTAGCCTTTCTTTGTCGACTCTTGGATTGCCCTTTGCCCGATTGGTCAGAAGACATCAAGCTGATTGCTGGCGAACCTTACCTGCCGATCGAGTATCATGGAACCGATCGTGAAGAACATTACGAAGATTATGTATTTAGTGACCCGATTCGAAGACGTATTGCTTACCAGCTTGTCAGCTTAGTCGTTTGTGAGCTCTGCCAACCCTCAAAACCTGACCCCATCCTCCTGCGGCGCGACCGTAGCGAGGCGAGCGAATCGGATGAATGGGATACCGTACCCCTGGGCGGCGATGAAGCTGAACAATCTAACAGACAGGGACACTATGACATGAACTCACTCAATCCATCTCCCAACCTGCCTGAAGGATGTGATTCCCCATCCAACTCTAATTCAGCCTTGAATCTACCTCCTGTCGATAACTTTTTCTCCCGCCACGCCTCATCACAATACTCGAGCGAGAGCCTGAATCCAAACGATTCCATTGACTGCATCTATCGGCAGCAAGTGGGGCTGCTTCTCATCGAGTCAATAGCTCAAGCTCGATGCCTCGATGCCACTTTTATGCATCATAAGCTCCTACGACAGGTGCTTGACTTAACTCGTGATGAAGACTGTCGAGCGCTGCGACAACATGCCGCCTCAACCCTGACCACATTGATGATCAATCTACCATCCGCACTCTCAACAACCACTCCGTCCTCCCCTCCGGATTCATTGGTTGACATGGATGAAGACAAGGAGAACCTATTGGTCAATGTATATCGCTCCTTCGCTTCTGATATGGACCCCGAAGTTCGAAAGCAGATTTGTTTAGGTTTACCTGCCCTACTCAAACTGGTACAACATCGACCAAGAGCCGAACTCTCCCTCGATCTAATCCAACACTAGCTGTGATGATCATCGTGAAGTGCGGATTGTTGGATATCAGATCTTAGGTGAACTGATCTACGTGTTTCATCTTGAGAAGTCTACGGTTCCCAAACAAATCGTTCAATACTTTCTCAGTGGCTTTGAACCCCATCATCAATCGATGTCAGAAGCTCTCGGCGACAGAATGACAGATCGGCTACGATCATTTGGTTGTTCGATAGATTTCGACGACTCGCCTTCATTGCTCCTAGGCCCTTTTGATCAGTTCAACAATCGTAGTCAAGACCAACTCCCTCAGACTAGCTCGTCCTTTGGGACATCTGCAACATCGGTCGAGGATACCGAGCGAGCCATGTGTTGCTCGTATAACTTTCCCGCGGTCTTACTCACATTGGGCGTCGAACGATGGCAGGATCTAAGGAGCTTGTTTCTCAAGTTGTCCATGGATGTCTCGTATCCAACCAGGGTTCGACGGTCGTTAGCTCGCTCGATGCATGAACTCATCAAGCTGATCAGGGCACCCATCAAGCAAACCTGCTCGATGGTCGTCAATGATTCAATCGAGAGCTCGACTTCACTTGCCACCAAAGACTGGCTACGCGTACTCAAGTTCTTTTATTCGAAGACCCCGATCTCAGTAACACTGAATCAGTATTAGAGACTCTTGACACCAGTCTCGGTGACATCGACGTCGAAGGAGAGCTGAGCTCGATCATTTGTAAGTTGACTCAGTACTTTGGTACACCAGATTCCGACTCCCTCAGAACTGTCGGCTGGACCGTCAGAGAACGTGTGATCCTCTTTTTACCAAAACTGTTTGATCACTTGAGTGATTATTTTATCGAAAGAGAAAGTGATGGCTGTATGAAGACTCTCCTGTTTGCTGGACTCAGAGATCCCGCTGCAGCTGTAAGAGAAGCAGCCCTTCAATTCGTACGTATTCCTTCTTTTGAGCCCTCTTTTTTTCCTTTTGAGGCTCAATTGTGTTAGCTGAACATGGAATTTCCTGGGGGGGATGCTGTAAACCTTTGGGGTACAAGGATGAAGTGATCCTTCAAGATCGTCACCTGACCAAGTCAATCGCATTGGTTGGGGAGATGGGGGACATTGGAATTGATTTGGGTGCACAGTGGGTATCAGCCAACAAGCAATTTTTACTGCTGGCTACCCGAACCTGTCAACAAGAAAAGCAAACGGTCAACGACCTCCAACTGATGAGCCTATGTAGCGGCCATCGAGTGGAGAAGGTGCGGTTCCACTCGATGGGCCTATGTAGTGGCCATCGAGTGGAGAAGGCGCGGTTCCACTTGATGGGCCTATGTAGCGGCCATCAAGTGGAGAAGGCGCGGTTCCACTCGATGAGCCGTCTGTACTGTACCAGCTATCGAGGGGACCATGCTCCACCCAATGGACTGTATGTAGTGGCCGTTGGGTGGAGGTGTTTGATGACTGGTTCTGGGCCAGCCATCAAGTAGAGGGTGTGCTCCACTCGATGAATCTGAACTGGCCATCGAGTGGGACGGTACGCGGTTCCACTCGACGAGCCCTAGTGGAGGGTATGTAGACCAAGGCTTCCCTGTATTGTTTGCTGGGAGGAAGTCTCCAAGGGGAGGGAGAGGCATGTAGAGGAGGAATAGGCGGGTCGAGATAAGGGGGCATGGTGTGTAGGTGTGTATCAAGTACCCCCATGCTCAGTAGAGCTGGGTAGCTGCGCAAAGTGTGTCCAATGTTGAGCTTTGCCTCAACCTAATGTAAAGAGTATCACACTAAGTTCAGCTTTTCTTACTGAGCACCACCATTGCATGACTAAAGCATGAGCTCAGGTTTCATTTAAGCTTGCCGCATGTCAACTGCTGGCAGTTGCTTGAGTTTTTCTTGCAGTGCCACTTACACTATACACTTGAGGTATGCATGACATGAGTCTAGTCTATAATAATACAAGTGGAATGGGTTATTACCCAAAAAAGAAATAATTGGAGGTGCTGTGTGAACTGGCTGAGTGAGACCCAACTGGGGTTTCCTTTCTCCAAGCCCACACACCTTGTCTGTGAGCTTGGGTCTCTTAGTGACTGCGGGACACAAGAATATAAATGGCTTTGTAGCAGCCAAGGAAGTTGAGCATTATGTAAATCTATGCTCGACTTTATGATAAAAGGAGCTAGGTGTATAAAGACAACCTCCAACCTAGAAATAGGTCTGCTGTAACAGCAATTTAAGGGTAAAAGGGGTTTGTTTAACCAATAAATTAGGAGGACGTATTTTGGATACTGGCAAGAAGGTTACTTCAAAGATTTTACAGGCAATGCTAAGAATGTGATTCTGGTGGTGACTTAGAAATCTGGATGAAAAACCAAACATGCAGTAAAGGGTATGTTTATGTATGTTTCTTTTCTCTCAGATTAGATTAATTCTTTAAATATTACTTGGCTGGGTGCTGTATTTCCTGTACAAGTACATGTATAATTCTGAACCTCCTTGTTGAATTACCATGTGGGCTTAAGCTTTATGTAGACCATGTTTCTGTAATTAATCTGGGACATGGTGTTGGGAGATTAGTATTGAAATAAGTGGCTTTGTATTCTCAAGATGGAATAGCCACTAGTCTCAAAGCAGAAACCACACATTTTTTACTGTTATCACATGTGTCATAGTATCTCATATGGGTTATGTCTTCCCTTTACATGATAATCCCTATCTTTCCATGGATAAGGTAATGATCCTATACGTTTCACATATTATACGGTATGTGTCTTGTTTCTTATGGGTTATCCATTATTACATAAGCTACAAGGCTCTATTCCCCTTTTTCTAAGCGACTTTAGTCTATTTGAAGTCTTTAGGGCAATAATTATTGGCCTAGCTGTAGGGTGAGGACATATGTATTGTCTCATAGGCTGAAATTGTCCAAAATGTAACACCAGACCCCTCAAATCAAATCAAACTAAAGGTTGTAGCAGTTCTACATATCTACTCATGATTTCTGCATTTCAAATAGACTCCATAGATAAATTTTATGTCATTAGAACCTTGAATATTTATGCATAAAAACTGTAGCATACCTGGTTTGAGCACCTTGCGGCCCAATTTTCCCAACTACAACCCGGTAAGCCAATCCCACTAGTCATGGAAGGCTGCCAGCAACAAAAACTTGGTTGTAGGCGCGCCAGAAAATGCCCCAGTACAAATGTAAATCCTGCTTTAGGCCTCTGACACATCTAACCAAGTGATACAGCTGATAATACTGGACTGCAGATACCAAGGCTTAGTGAACACGTGCACCTGAAAAACAGCTTTCTGTGTTTGCCTCCCACTAGAGCCCAGAATGGCTATAGAAGCATTTGGGTCCTTCAATTAAATAAGAGAGAAATCTTCATTCACATTTACCTGCATTTACCTACCTCCTGTAAAGATGGCTGCTTATACACTGCAACAGTAAAACTGGCTCAACTGGCTGAACTGCCTGCAGTTGACATGCAGAAAACCCAATGAAGCTGGTGGCTGTACTCCAACCTTTCTCAAATGTTCAATAAGCCAAGCTTCAATGCAAATTCACTGTACACAATGCGCAGAAAGCAGCTACATGTGTAAACAGGTGGAGATGTCATGGTAGCTTGTTTGAAGGATGCCAACAGCCAACTGCAGGAAGTTCATCCAGTGTTTCTTGATCCAGTGTTTTCTTGAACTGATCAGGTATAGATAAAAAAGGGGGAATGTGAGTGCTTTGAGGCCTGGGGGAACTGTGAAAGCCCAGATGGAAGGACAAATCCTACGGAGGATCAGTAATGCCTAGGATCTGTTTGTTACTTGATCAGTGATCAGTAGAACTGCTGTGATTGGTATTCAACAATGATGTAATAATGTATTGCATATTTTCTCGATAAACACATTATGGGTATTATCAAGGCAGTATCATATACATATTCGTACTTGTTATACTTCATTTTCAGGGAATTTGGGGAAAAATCACGGGCGCAACAGTAATTTCTGTTACCCTGAGTAACTCAGGGGGAAGATGTTTTAATGTTCAAACTTAAGGATGATTTTCATGTTAGTTGAAAGACCAGGAAAAACATAATAAATAAATGAGAACTGAGAATGAAGGGTATAAAAAATACTTTAAGGCATGAGAAAAGAAAATGAGGAACACAACAAAGATGATAGAGAATGACGAAAGCGCACACAGAGAAACTAAAGAAAGATAGGTCAATAAAGAGATACAGGTGTTGAATACAGGATCTTGAATGAGAAGAACCTACAGTGATGGGGAAATAGGATGAGATCAACAAAGAGTTTGATAGGAGGGAACAAGGCTAAGTTATGAGTAAGAAGGGGATGAGATTGACAAAGAGTTTTGATAGGAAGCGAAAGAGGTAAAGGGATAAATCAAAAGGAAAAGGAATCAACAAATAATGAGGCAATTCAATTTTTGTGAATGGTTAAAAATGATGAATCAGAAGAGAAAGATAAGATGTTCTGTCAAGGTAGAGTATTGCTGGATTCACACAAGGACAAACTTTTTGAGAGAGGAGAGATAATGAGTTGATATATTGAATCTTGAAGGTTTGAGCAAGAAGAAAGGAAAGGACCGTGACGAAAGTGATGTTTGCTATAAGGACTGGATTAAGTAATTGGGGGTTCTCAAGTACTCCCGGGCAAGAGTTCTAGAGGGATCAGGATGAGATCTCAACAAGATGGAGAAAATATCTACGTTTCAAAGCTGTTATAGCAGGAATACACTCTAGAAGAGGAAAGAAAAGCTCCATGTATACATGGTTGGGGAGTGGCCAAGATGTGAGTGGAAACAATAGGCTGAAGGATGGAAACAAGCGTACATGGTGAAATATCGATTGGAAACCAATGTGGCCAATGCATTAGACCTGGGATGAGGGTAGAATTGAATGAAAAATGTACAGAAATGCAATGCACCTCATGCAGAGATCCGCTGGAACTCTCATTGGATCCTCTGGAATTTATGAAACCCATCAAGTACTCAATCGGCCCTCGGCCAGTACTCATTTTGACAGGACACAATGATCTCTTTGTGTAGATGTATTTGTGTAAATGTACCGATAATCATCAGTGGAGTGATTTTATGTTGGAACGCAATTCTGAATAGATCAGTGATGGCCTCATAGAAAGGGAATATTGTGTTCGAGTAGCAGTTCTGTGTGGCTCACACTGTTGTTCCGGTGTTTGGTGAAAACAAAATAAGAGGACTATTTGGCCCTGTGAGATCATGCCAGAGACAGGCGCAAAGCGTTAGAAGTGTATTGGTAAGATCTCAAACATCGCTTGACAATATGGTTGTTGATGATCTCATTTTTTCCCTCGCAGACAAGAAAGGATTGCCAAGATTTGTCTTTTAGAAAACCAAGTTGTTTTTTGAAGAAAACCAAAACGTTACAGGCATTGAATTTCAACGGAATGGGAAACAAATAAGATAGAGGTACAGGGTTGAAAAGTAGAGAATGATCTGAGGAGAGGGAGAGAGGAGAGAGAAAGAGACGCCGCCGTCTGAAGTGTCGGACAAAGTTTTGGGAGTGGACGACGAAGGATATCAATGTGGAATCAAGCCAAAGATTTCATGAATATTTGAATTCAGTTAGTCGGCTGCTCGGCCATGATGAGGACCGAGCAAAACTACCACGCTGACATTGGGAACAATCAAAACCGGGTGCGAAGGGATTAGTACAACGTGATTGAGCCTAGACAATGTGGATGCTCAAAGAGCTCCCTACAAGTTTCCGGGGAAAGACTGAGGTGAGGAAAGCTGAAGAACATGGCAGGATTATCAAGGAGGCGGGGATATTCAGGCTGGGGACATTAGAGTAAGAGTGGAATGTATGTCAATCGGGTCGTTCTTCATGAATCGGATGGGATGCAGGGAATCCTGTTTGCTTACCTGAAGGGGTAGGGGAGCTGGAGCGCGCCAGATGATGCAGTAGTGGTTTGCCGCCACCAATCTCCTTGCCACCCTCGTTCTTGACGACAACAACTTTTGGAGGGGGAGACATTTTTTTGTGGAAGTGGACGAGGAGGATGAAACGATAGTTGGAGGAAGGAGCCCTGTCATCTGGAGGCTCATCTTTTATAGACCGGTGAACGTGGGCTCAGCATCTTGCGCTGCGCAAGTAGCGCCAGGAGTGATCTCAAAGGGGACGCGAGTTTTCACAGCGGACGCGCGACTCGTGCTCTCAAGACCGGGGTCGTGTTCTCATGTTATGATGCAATCCATTTCACCCGCGGGAACTTGCGGTTTCCGTGGAGCGGTCGAGGCGAACGGGACCGCGGCTGCTTCGCTCTCTCAGCCTAGCCGGTCGTCTCTCGGTTGGTTTGGTTCTGACACTGTGGGCTAGCATAAGTACCCTCGCGGAGGCCTCTTGTCACTGAGGTGGGATGTCAGACCGAACGTTTCCCCTCTGGCCCGCGCACAGCAGGACTTTTGCGAGACAAGGTCCCCACAGAGACGGTTGGCAACCTGGGCAGCCAATCGGGCTATGAGCGAGCCTCGTCGTCCCACACATGGTGAGCTAGCGTAGGTGAGGCTTTCCGAGAGAAATTTTCACTGAGCAAAAAACAGAGCTGAAAGCCCAGCGCAGAGGGGTCGAGGCGCAAAGCCCAAATTACCTACCTTCCTGCGCTACTTATCTATGTTGGGGCGGAGCCAAAGAGGAAAGGAGCAAATCTCGGTGTGATGGTTAGAATAAGTGCAAAGATACAAGGATTCTTTTCAACCTCATTCATTTCACCTTTATCATGTTTTGATTAATGATTTATTTTCATGTTTCTTTTCAAGACTCTTTACTACCATTAGGTTTTCAAACAGGTTGCCTACAGTGCTTTGACCCGAATTCCTACAGTTAATTACTATTGATCTCTTTATCTTGTTCCCCCTACCTCATCACACTCTCCTGATGTAGTAGTAGATGGGTTGTAGTGCCTTCATTGAACTCACACACTTGATCGCTTTTTTCCTGCAAGCAAACATGCTTCAACTGCCACCAGCTGTCATGCAGACCTTTGACCTTACTCCAACCTTACTCGGGCTTACTTGACACAAGCTTGAATGCATAGCCATTGTACATGATCCTATGAGGGCTGACAGCCTCCACTTGATCTTTACTCAAATGGACCGGTTAGTTATGTTGAAACTGGGAGTGACTTTCCTAGTATGTGTATTGATTTCTAGCTCAGCAAAGATGGGACATGGATGAAGTGGTGGTGTCTCTCTTCAGTATAATACACAATGTGATGGAGGGAGGATGAAATATGACAAGGGAAAAGAGAGAAAAGGGGGAAACAGGAAGAAACAGGATGTGAAGAAGTGGATGGGTGATAATCTTACCTAGCTCAGCAAGGATGGAAATGGATCAAGTGGGTGTGTCTCTGCTGAGCTAGGAGAGGGGCAGGGCACTGGGGGTTGAAGTAGCTGGTGAAGATCTTGATGATGTAATGATGTTGTGACAGCTGTGATGTGGGTTTTCCAGTTCACTGTCCTCTGCACACCAAATGTAACCTTAAGTAAGACCAAATTGAGTATTCTGCATGTCAACTGGTGACAGAGGAAGCAGATTGTCCTGCAGTGCATGAGACCCACATATTCAATATCCTGTATTATCATTTACATACACCATAGCTTGCTGATCTTTGTACAAACCTAACTAGCCACTTTATTTGGACTCAAACCACTCATTTTGATATATCAGCTCTATGAATTTTTGAAAGACAAAATAAACAAGAGAGAACAGGAAAACAAAACCACACTTCCTACCTTTCAGTATATAGTGTCCTTTCATCTCTGGATCTTGTGCTAACCTGCCCTTGTTAGAATTGGTTGGGCTGAGGTTATCTTGCAAGCTGGAATTATTATTGAAAATTTGAGGAAGGAACTGCCAGCACATTTGCATCAGATCTTTGCATATGAGCGTACATCAGAAAAAGAAAGGTGATATTGTGTTATTTAAAAGTGACATCAAGTTTGTTTTCTCACATCCATCATAATGTTCCAGGGCCAAAAACCTATATCAGATGGACACATCTGAGAATGTGTCAGGTCATAGGATCTAATATCAGCTTTTTACTTTTGACGTAAACATCAGATATGTGATCAGCCTGAGTGTCTTAAATGACAACAGGACACAAGGAACATTCCATGATGAATCCAGAAATTAAGTACTGCAAGAAAAACTCAATCCACTGCAGCGCGTGTTCAATTCAAACCTCAATCACAACAATGGCTGATGCTTGTACATCATATGGTGGTATCCCCTGGGACAACCAGGGGACCAATTATGCAAAGATCAGATTGTTGAATATTGTGATCCACAGTGTTCCAAATATCAGCACATTGGATAATGACTTGGTAGCCTAGTGTTAAAGGCAGCACTTCTAGTATAGTGTCTTAGCTTCAAGCTAAGGTCGCTGGTTCAAATCCTGCCCAAGTCAATCATTTTCTGCTAAATGTCTGAAAAATGCTTTGTTAATTCTAACACGATTAACAGTCGAAATGTGCTATGCGCATTACTATGCATTACCTATGAGACTATACAATATGCACTTATGCAATATGCAATTATGGACTTTGATCTCCAAATGCATTGCAATTTATTATGGACTTTATCTCCAACTTTGGAATATGCAAACTGATATTATGCAATATGCCAATATCTACTTATTATGCATATGTATTTTCTCAATGTATAGACTAGCTTGAAATTGGTTGACTTTAGGTCTCTCTTGGCCTCACACTGTGGGTCAGGGGGTGGTGAATATTGTGATCCACAGTGTTCCAAATATCAGCACATTGGATAATGACTTGGTAGCTAGTTGGTAAAGGCAGCACTTCTCGTATAGTGTCTTAGCTTCAAGCTAAGGTCGCTGGTTCAAATCCTGCCCAAGTCAATCATTTTCTGCTAAATGTCTGAAAAATGCTTTGTTAATTCTAACACAGATGACCACTGAAGTTCAACTAACTTAAGCATATTGCAAGCCTTGAGCTCTTTCATGTCAACTGCCACTGGTTTCTTGAGTTGTGTTTTCAGTGAAGAGTATTAGTTAACTGAATGTTCTTTAATGTTTTGATCAAACTCAAGAATAATATTTCAATGAGATAATGTAACTATACAATTTATAAGAAAGGAACAAATGAGAAATGTACCTAAGGACAAACATGGTCTGGCGAGTGAGATAAGGCAAGGGCAGAGAGTGAGAGGAAGGAAAAGAGAAAGTGATAGCAATGTTGTGAGAGAAGAGATAAGATATGGGTTGTATAAGAGAGAGAATTGTCAGGTGTCAGCTGATGATGATAAGGGCGCGAGTGACAAAGTATTTCGAGGATCAAGTCAATAAGGATTTAATAATGTAGATTAGAAGTTATGACTAGGCAGATGAGATCTGAAAGGTTTCCCCAGGGAAGAAGAAAAAGAGTTGATCAAGTTTTTCTTAAATAATTGAGGAGTTTCGGAAATGCAAGGAGAGAGAAAAACAAAGAGAAAAGGGACATGAGAGAAGATAAGCGAAAGGAGAAAGATTTGCGTAAGATTTAATATCTAAGTGCTTTGACATGATGATAATGCGCTACATTAAGACTAGGGGATGTAAGAAATTTGAGATCACACTGTATTGCAGCACTAAATAATAGCTAATAGTAGTAAGGAGACTGACAAACAAAGAGTGAAAAGAGAACAAGAGTTAGAAGAGGAAAAAACGATAGAAGGAAAAAGGACATCAAGAGAAGATGATTGAGGTTTACCTTCTTATGATCTGATTCTAGCTGGTGCTCAGTAAAGACAGTCAAGAAGATATTTATAGGAGATATAAGAAGAATCACAAGCCTGAGAGAAAAATGGAGAGATAGTAAGAGTGGTAACAAGTGAGTGATGAGAAGTAAGGGAAAGGGGGACCAAGTACCTCCACTTGGATAGCTTTGGTACTCCTCCTGAATCTTCTGACTGTCTTACTGAGAGTCGGTTTGAATGAGATCTGGCAAATCGTAGGGTTCTGGACGGTGGATTAAGGGATTGTTGATATAGACAAAGGGTCGAGTTTGTTGGCTTGTTGAGTCTGAGGATTGATCTGAGATGCGGGGGCGAGTTCAAGGTTGATTGTCTACGGGACTATGCATAGCTTGATATTGAATGCGGCTCTTGCGCCGGGGCTCTCAACTTGGATGGGGTTTACAAGTTGACGGGGAGGAACCCATGATTTTACTTCCAACATGGTCAATATGTGACCAAGGGAGCGCAATTTTTCAATGGAAGAACTACAACCTAGAATATAGGTCTTCAGAGTGCAGGTGAAGCGCTACAGGGTTGATCTTATCCTGCAAGGAGGTCAGATTGATGGTGATTTTTTCCAGGTAATTGTTGGTTGTAGACTAAGGTAACTGTCATACGGTGGTATATGACACTACAAATTTCCAATATGAAATGGTCATTCAGCCAGTTTCATAGCCTTTTGGTTAAGGAGTGTAGTTCAGTTTGATTGGAAATGCTGAGTCCTGACAGTACTGTCATGACTTAGCAATTTAGGATAACAAATAGGAAAGGGAAAATAAGAAAGTCATGAAAACTAGACCGAATTTAAGTTGATGTTTTTCCAGGAGAAGTCTATTCAGCGGCTTGTCAGCATGTCTGCCAACATGTCATTTGTGGAAAAGTGTAAACGGTTGTAGAAGAGATATTTTGCCATCTTGTTGGCATTCTCTAGCGAAATGATCCGGGTGTGGATGTTGCTTCGTTCGGGCGTGATGTTCTGGATTTTTGGCAAGGGCCTTGGCACCCTCGTTATTGACATGGATTGAATGGCTGCAGAGGCGCGCAGGCCCAATTCCGCTAGAATTCAACGTAGCCATAGCGCTTCCATACAAGAGTCGGAAATGGGACTTATACTTGGCTTCAGTACTCGACAGCAAGACAGTGCTTGCTTCCTGGATTTCCAGGCTACAACACCGTCGCTGAATTGAAAACGCATAGCCGGAAGTGGATTGACGATCATCTCTATCCTCAGCCCAGTCTGAATCTGAATATCCCGCTAGCCTCAGATCTCCGCCCAGTCAAAGTTGAGTTCTTTGGTCGAGACGAGGTAGTTAAGCACGCGCATGGCAGCACACCAGTGTGCTTCAGAGGGATCCCTAAGGTGTTGCAATAGTCTGTTCACAATGAAAGCCACATCTGGACGGGAGCATTGGGAGCCCCACAGTAGGGATCAATGATTTGGTTGTACGGTCCCGAGGAGGCCGGCTCATCCGCTGTTCGCTTGCGATTGCTTTGAAGAATGAATCCGCTGGGTTGGACACCTTGATGTGTTGCCATGGAGGAACCAATCACACAGTTCTTCTATGTAATGGGATTTATTGACAAAGGCTAGTTGATTGGACTGGTCGCGAGTGATTTGAGAGAAGGAAATGGTGTAAGTCTTCGTTTGCACCAATTTCGAATTTGGTGCTAGAAATTTGATGAGGGGATCAACAAATGACGGTTCACCTACAATCGCCAAGTCGTCCACGTGAGTTGTCAGGCACCTCTTAGAGAATCTTTTTTTCATGTAGTAGAGAGTTGGATCATACGCCGACACATTTAGGCCAAATGCGAGGAGCGCTTTGTGGAGTTCCTGATTCCACTGCAAGGGGACTGTTTAAGACCGTATAAGGATCTCTCTAGCTGGCAGACCCAGTCCGGATGGGTCGAATCGACAAAATCTGGCGGTTGTTCATGTACACAACGTGATCCGGCGCCCGTTGAGGAAAGCTGTCTTTGAAGTCCATTGTCTACCTGTCCAATTCTTGGACGCCATGAGGGACAGAATGATTCGAAGGGTTTCAAGTTGGAGAGTCGGCGAACAGACCTCGTCGTAGTTGGATCCTTGAACTTGAGAGTAGCCCATGGCCACAAGTTGCTTTCAGTTTTTGTATAGATTTATCGGGCCGACGCTTTATCTGAAGACCCCACTTCAATTTGATAACCTTTCGACGTGTGGGACGGGGGACGAGTTCCATGTATTCATGCCAAGGAGAGAGGCGTATCATCGTCTGCGGCTTTCAACCAACAATGCTTATTAGGTGACTTGAGGAGCTGCCGCCCCGTTTTTGGAGTGTCCACATTGGTCGCTGCATGGCTGTCTTAGACCACTGTCTGTAACGCTTGTGGAGCCCGCCTATCACGACCAGAACGGCGTCTAGGAGGTGAGGAGGGCTTTAGAGTCGTACCGGGATCAGATGGGGTGGAGACGTCGCCAGATGGAGCCAACAAGTTGGTCAATGGTGGCACAGGTTTGTGGTGGCAAAGGGCTTAATGGTGGGAGGTCAATAAACGTGACTTCGGGAGACAGAGTGTTGGTGTCATGTTGTCTGACGGGGGGTGGCGTCCGCCAGATGAGGTGTTGTGTCATTACTCCTGAATGTGGTTGAGTTATTCGGTGGAGCGTGGATTGATGCCTGTAGGCGGTCTGTCAAATGAGGTTGAAGGGGGATGTCAAGAGGTGGGATGGTCTGGAGTGTGGGGTTTGATAGGTCCGGTTTATTGGGACATACTGGGTGAATGCGGGGTTGGAAAGCTGGTCACAGGCCACGGTAGTTCTACTGTCGTGGTTTGTTTTTCGACTGAGTTGGGATCCATACGGAAAGACACTTTCTTGGAAACGTACATCCCTGGATTTGATGACCTGGCGACGTTCGAGATCCCATAGGCAGTAA
Source organism: Puccinia hordei (assembly GCA_007896445.1). Classification (NCBI taxonomy): domain Eukaryota; kingdom Fungi; phylum Basidiomycota; class Pucciniomycetes; order Pucciniales; family Pucciniaceae; genus Puccinia; species Puccinia hordei. The sequence goes on from RDRW01000792.1 coordinate 47,237, forward strand.
CCGCTGCCGCTGGGAAGGTACAATGGGAGAATTGCTGCGCGTGCTTTGTTGTCGAGTTTCTTGCGATCTGCTTCTGGCACTTTGTAGTATGCCAGACAGCCCAAATGGATGGAGTTGTTTGAGATTACCGATTCTTTTTGTAGAATGGATGCTGGCTTTTTGAAACCCATAGGAGTTATAGGGGTTTGAACGGGAATGAATCGTGAGCAAAATAGGCGTGGCGGATGGCATCCACCAAAAAAGATTGGGAAGATTAGCGCTTAGAAGTGAGGCACAACTGTGTTGCTAATGGTCCGATTTTGTCCTCGGCAACCCCATTCAGTTCTGGTTAATGTGGAGGACCCGTCTTGTGCTCAATTCCGGAAACAAGAAGATAATTCTCAAACTCTTTTGAAACATATTCTCCATGCGGTACACAGTTCTGGATGGAGTGAATACTGTCTTTTTCAAATTGGGCGCGATAAATTTTGAAACAGGAAAATGTGTCGCGCTTTGTATTTCATGGGATAAATGGAAACAGATTTCGAACAGTCATCAATGAAGGTGCAAACAATACTTGTAACCTCACGTGAGATGACTCGTAGGAGCAGAGTCGGAATGGATGAGTTTCCAGGAATTTTGGATCGATGGGTTGTTGAACGAACGGAAAGCTTTTTATGCATCTTGGTTTGTATGCAAACCGGCACTGTGGACAGCGATTTCATCATTGACGGTGGGAGTGATTCCGTTGATCTTCAGTAGTTGTTGAGGGACTTGAGGCCTAGGCGAGAAGAAACGCCAGTGATAGCCGAGAAGGCTACTGTCAACGCTGACAGATTGATTAGTAGATGAGAGGTATGAAGAGCCCATGGCTCAGGTGGCAAATAGAAGAGATTGCCTCTCCTGTATCCGCGGCTACTGGTTCCCCTTGAGTGTGAGCTTGGTCTGTAGCGTAGATGTTGCATGATGTTGTGGTGAAGACTACTGTCATACCGCGTCGCACAAGCTTGCTATTGATAGCAGAGGCTCTGTGAGTGCCGGAACACCCAGAGTAGGAATTGATTTATTCCAGTGAGAGGGAGACGAGCCAATCCTTTGTGGGTGGCTTCCACCACTGAGTGATCTGCGAGTCGCACGGGTGTTTTGTCCGGTCGAGAATTGAAAACCAAGGAGACATCTGGCGTCATGGATATGGAACAGCCAGAATCCAAGTTAGCATTGCCTGTGGGGTGAGTGGCGGTCGTTGAAGATATGAGACGTATGCTTGTCCTGCTGTGACTTCTACCTCAGACCCAGAGTAGTCTGATTCTTTGGCTTCATTGTGGTTGTCGAATGTGACAGCCGATGTGCGGCCCGCCTTGGCTCCAGCTTGGTTTTTGGTTTAGGCTTTCTGTGAGAGCGGCCAGACACTTTTTGGGGTTTCCACTCAACTAGTGTTGGACTTGTGTGACATTGTATCATTCTCCCCACATGACCCGCCACCGATCCAGATTGTGGCCGTCCATGTCGCAGAAGGTACAGTGTCTCTGATAAGGTATTTGGTGAGGTAAATATGAAGTATTCTGGTTTAATGAAAGGTGATGGTGGTGAATTCATATATCGGTTGCTTTAACTCAGCCATACGGATCCTTGGTTTCCTGTTGTCTGCCGTCTTAAGAGCGCTCTGGGCTCATAACCTGATGCGAGAGACTGAGACAGCAGAGGTGAGAAATGGAAGGATCATATTGCGTCAGCATAGAAGAAGAATTGAATAAGAGAAATCATACCTGAGACAGCAGAGAGTGTGAGACATGGAAGGATGAAGAAAAATCCTTCCACGAGTTGGATGCTGCCTCAGGTACTCTACAAGATCTGTGAAATGACTGTGAGATGAGAAGAAAACATGACAGGTGTGTAGCCCACATAAAGAGAGAAAAAGAAGGAAAGAAAACGAAGAGAGAGAAAATGACAACATCTCAACATGATCCATCATGTCATTTTGCCGAACCAACGATAAGTTTGTTTTCAGATGAGATCACAATTTTGAGCGGTGGTTCAGTTTATGTGATGTTCAGATCACTTCCAAAAAAGGGAACAGATTTGCAGTAATGCCTGATCCATGCGCAAATATCTGTTGATAATTCACACATTGGTTTGAGGGGCAGTGGTCAATGGGTTATAGGATATATTCAAGGGCATATTCACACAACAGTGGGGACAGTATTTGGATTCAGTTTGAAAAAAGTTTAGAATCATTTCTGTACGTCTTACACTTTCCCGTTGCAAGTGGGTGAGGCATACTTAGGTTAGTATTGGGTGTTATGCACCCCTTGAGCACTGTGGACAAGCTCCTCGAATGTAAGTATAAAAATTGTTTTGCTTGACAGATGGTAGTTTCTTACCCAATACGGAATGTTTTGGACAGTCTTGACATAAAAAAATACCTTTTCCTCAAGGAAATGTGAGTATCAATTTGTGGCCTGATTTTTACAGAAATTTTTCACAAGAGCCTTCATTTATACAGTGAAAATGATTTGGTTTAAAGTTTTGCCATATCCCAATACAGCATACAGGGATTTGCAGAAATATTTGTGACACAGTCATATATGATAAA
>RDRW01000351.1:0-105584 GCA_007896445.1 Puccinia hordei
GTGGGAGAACTTATATACCAAGGTGCAGCACTGAAGCTGAGCCCCGCAGCCGCGGGCTCAGCGGCAGACTGAGGCTGAGGTAAGGGGGTATCTACCAAATGTCATCGGACATTCCGCGGGGAAAAGCACAGGGCGCAGCATGTGACATTCTATAGTTGGCGCGGGCGATCGGTCGAGCGGACGAAGGCCGCTTCAGTATGCGCGACGTAATGGACCGGGCGGAACCACGGGGTTCGGGGGCCAGGCCGCAAGCGGAGCGGGGGCAGAAGAAGCGGAGTCGTGCGCAGGGAAGCGACAGACGGCTGCGGGGGTCAACGGGGTATAGTAGTCGGGGACAGGCTGCGGTGCGATGCGGGATCAAGGAGACAGGCAAGTAGGGCTCCAGGGACAGTACCGGGGATGCGGGACATGATCGGGGGACTGTTGTATAAAAAGAGTGTTGTACCAGGGTGCGGGTTCTTATCTTATCTTATCATCACAGTAGATAGCTATCAACTACGGCGTACATAAGAAAATCTCAGTGTTTAGAGTTCTCTCAGCGATTATTCAGCGTGTGCGGACAAGCGGAACTGCGTAGGGCATCATCAGGACGACGAACGCAAGAGGAACGGTCCCCTTGCTGAGTATCAGGTGTTGCAGGGAAACCAGTTGATTATCCGCTGACAGTGTTTATCCCGCAGAGGAAATCAAAGAACCACCGGAACCAACCAGGAAGAAGGGCAACCTACCATTTCTGTTACCGAGGTCGCCATTATTTCCACATATTGGGGGTCTGGCCGGGAACTTCTTTCTGTTTCCAACCTGCGGACGGGTCAAGACATTTGTCTTTTTCTTTATTTTTTTATATCGTTTATCATTGTTCGAGGATGAGTGGTTCTGACACTTATCTTCCTACGACTGCGTCGGGCGGAGCGTCCTCCTCCAAGTTCACCCTCCCTCCCGCCAAGTTCGTCCCTCCCCCTCCGAAGGGGGGAGGTCTGGGTACCTACGGCATCACGTCGGAGGTCAACATGGACGACGGAACGGAGGAGAATCGGAAGGGGAAGCAGGCGGCTGGTGAAGCGCCGGTAGGGGTGAGGAGGCGAGGGTTGGCGTCGGACCCACCGACGGGCGTCAAGATTCGGCCGCGGGATTTTCCCGCAGTCCGATTCAGTATCGATGCGGTTGATCGATTTTTGAGTCGTTTCGAATTGGCGGCGGAAACCGAAGGGCGTCGGACGGCGACAAGGTTCGTCAAATCGTCAACTTCATTCAGTCCGAAGAAGAGTTGCGTGATGTGGAGGAAATGGAGGGGTACGAGGCGAAGAACTGGGAGCGTCTGAGGGAGGAGATGTTGGAGAAGTGGGGTCCGCGTCAGCAACGGTATCGGGAGGCGGATTTGGAGAATCTCGCGTCGAGCAAGGCGGCATCGGTGGGGTCAACGATCGAAGGGCGTTCGATGAGTACGTCACTTCCTTTGATCGCATCGTGAAGTACCTTAATCGCAATGAGGTGATCATTGGGGAGCCGGCGTCGGTCAAGCGGAGCTTCCTCAAGGGGCTCGCCACGCCGGTTCAGGAGCGGGTGCAGCGGAGGCTGTACGATCAGAACCTCATTCGGCGGTCGAGGGATGGAGGGACCCTGTTGCCCGACTTGGCGTCGCTTAGGGGAGCGGTCCGGGCGGAGTTCGACATGATGGAGTTGGTGGCCGAGAATTCGGGAGTGGCGATCTCGACCGGAATCGGGCCGGTGATCTCTTCCCGGAACACGGCGCCGGTGGCGCCCGCTGAAGTGGCGGAGTTGGCTGACACCTTGAAGGAGCTTCGTTTGTTCATGCAGAAGACGGTTCAACGGGAGTCCCAGCCTCAAGCGTCGGCACCGGCCGACGGTCAGCGGAGCGGTCCTCCGCGTGCGGGGCCTCCGGGCTTCATTGCACTTATTGCGGGTAATACCCATTATAAGTCTCGATGTCAAGAGTTGACGGACGACTTAAACGGTAGGCGGGTGAGGATCTATAACGGCGATTATTTCCTCCCTAGATCGCGTGAACCGATCGAGGCGGCCGTGCCGCGCGACGTGGTTCGTGCAGCGGCGGCAGGGCAGGGGAGACGGCGGAAGGCCCAAGGCGGAGGTCAAATCCTCGATGGGTATAGTTGTCGGGACGTCTGGATGGACTCCCCCGGCTGTCCAATCAGAGGTGTGGGCCATCCAATCCGATGAGGTGACGGCCCGCTATGGCGGGTACGACCGCATGGATGTGGATCCTCCAAAGAAGGGCAAGGCGAAGGAAGTTTCGCAGCCTGGAGGAGTGGCAGTGCCCACCGGGAAAAAAGAAGGCGGCGGAGGAGTTGGCCAAGCGCGCTCTGAACGGGGATGGCCCGCTGACTCTTTCCATCAAGGAATTGGCGTCGGTTTCCCCTCTAATGGCGGAAGAGCTCATAGCGTCTCTTAAGGAGAGTGCGGGCCTCAAGGCGGAAGGTAATCGGGTGGCCTTCGACGTGAGTTCAGCGGAGGCCGAACATTCGTGCCGACACCATCCGGAGGAGTTCCCGTCGGACTCCATTTCCTGCCCCCTTGGTTATGTTCAGATGACCATCGGGGACCAGCAAGTATGGGCGATGATCGACAGCGGGTCGATGGTCAACCTTTTGCCGGCGGAGGTGGCGCAAGACTCGGATCTCGTTACCCGACAAGCCAACATCGGCTTGCGAGGAATCGGCGGCCATGAGTGCGAGGTGGCGGGTGTGGTGGAGAGTGAGTGGGTGGAGGTGGCGAAGACCAGGCGGAGGGTCTCATTCTTGGTGGTGAGGTCCTCCGAAGTCATCCTTGGACGGCCGTTCTTGTTCGCCTTCCGAGCCGGCCTTCGGTTCGATTCGGTCCGCAAGGAGGAGGTCCTTTCGGTGGCGGACTCCCGAGGGCGACGGTTCGCGACGACGATCTGTCGGCCATCGAGCGGTCGATGGGAGACCCGGCTGGGCCGGAGGTGGGAGAGGAGGAGTGCCGAGGGAGGGAGAAGCAGGAGGCTTCCCCCTTGGCACGGGGTTTTTAGGTGTCGGCCGATCAATCCGCACGATGTCAGCTCTAGCATCGCGCGGGACGGTCGACTCCTAAAGAGCGGGAAGGAATAGGGGATGATGGGGCGGAGGCAAAAGACCCAAAAGTAAGTCCTCCCAATTGTGCACCTCCGAGGGTTCTACTACTACCATTCGTAAAAACCCTACCGAGTGCCACGTACGTGAGCGAATTCCTTTCGTCTGGTCATAGGCGGAAATCTTGGGAAGTCGGTCCGCACTCGGAACCGGAGGTCTGGAGAGAGGGAATGGAGGAGGAAAGCGATGGAGCGGGGGCAACCAGTCTAGAAGTAAGTCCTCCCAATTGTGCACCGCCAAGGGTTTCTACTACCTTTCGAAAAAACCCTACCGAGTGCCACGTACGTGAGCAATTCCGTTTCGTCAGGCCATAGGCGGAGTTATCGGGAAATCGGTCCGCAAGATGAAGTGGAGGTGTGGAGTGAGGGGACGGAGGAGGAACACGATGGAGCGGAGGCAAAAGGTGTAGAAGTAAGTCCTCCCAATTGTGCACCATCAAGGGTTTCTACTACCGTTCGAAAAAACCCTACCGAGTGCCACATACGTGAGCGATCCTTTTCCGCCCGATCATAGGTGGAAACCTCGGGAGTTCGGTCCGCATCAGGCGACGGAGGTTTGGGAGGAGGATGAGGAGGTTTCGGAGGGAAGAGCGGAGGAAGGTTCTTTTGGGGCGGAGGCAAACAGTGCAGAAGTAAGTCCTCCCAATTGTGCACCGCCAAGGGTATCTACTACGTTTCGAGAAACCCTACCTTGTGCCACGGTCGTGAGCGAATCGAGAGTCTTTGGTTTCCCAGTCCGCAGGATCTCAGCGGAAGAAGGCGTCGTTCTACGGAGGGTGGAATCGGGCGGGGCAAAGTACAAGCCGGTGGCGCGGAAGGTTAGGCCGCGGAATGAGCCAATGCCGCAAAGCTTGAACTCACCGTTGAAGCCCATCCAGTGGGGGAGAGACCCCTATCTTACCCCACTTTCGGTGCGGCCTCCGGAATTCGTGCCGACAGAGCGTATCACGGATGAACGGATGGCGAGTCTCAACTTCGGACCTCCGGGGTGGGTGAGCCAGGAGGAGTGGAAGCTCTTAGCCCAGGTCGTCACCTTGCGGGCGAAGGCTTGGCGTTTTCCCCTGAAGAGCGCGGGCTGTTGGACAGGGGAATAGGGGAGCCTTATCGGATTCCGGTGATACCCCATGAACCGTGGCAGATCAAGCCAATTCCGGTTCCGGCGACCATTCGCGATACCTTCACGGAGTTGGTACGGGAGCGGGTGCGGACGGGGTTGTACGAGCAGTCTTGCTCAAGCTACTCCAGCCCAATTTTTCCGGTGCTGAAACAAGATGGGACGAGTTTGAGGATTGTTCATGATCTTCAGAGACTGAATTCCGTTACCATTCTGGATGCAGGGCTTCCTCCGCGCGTCGATGAGTTCGTGGAGTCCATGGCAGGGCGGGTTTGCTATGGGTTGGTTGATGTCATGGGCGGGTACGATCAGCGGGAATTGCACCCCGAGTCGCGGCCACTCACGGCTTTGAGACTCGGTTGGGGCGTATGCAGCTGACTCGTCTTCCGCAGGGAGCCACCAACTCGGTAGCAGTGTACCAAGCGCAGATGGCGTGGATCCTCCAGGACGACTTGCCTCATCTTGTCCAGATCTTCATTGATGACGCGGGGATCAAGGGACCGAAGTCGGATTACGGCGGAACTGTCTTGGTGGACAACCCGGGCATCAGGCGTTTCATTTGGGAGTATGCGGTCACCTTGGAGCGGATCTTGTTCCGGATCGAAACCGCGGGTCTTACGGTTTCAGGGAAGAAGTTTGCGGTCTGCGTTCCGGCTTTGGAGGTCCTCGGTCATGAAGTCTCAGTTCGCGGGAGGAGCATCACTCGGGCTAAGTTGAACAAAGTCTTGGAGTGGCCAGTTCCGAAAACCGTAACTCACATCCTTCAGTTTTTAGGGTTGTGTAGTTATGTGCGGATGTTCATCGAGCGGTTTGCGGAGATCGCAAGCCCGATGAGGCGGCTCACTCGCAAGGGGACTGAGTGGAAGTGGACCGAGGAATGCGATCGCGCGTTCACCCGGCTGAAGGAGATCGTCGGTAGGGAGATCACGCTCAAGGATCTCGATTACGGGAAGGAGGGAATTCGGTTGGCGGTTGACTCCAGTGAATTCGGTGCGGGAGGCGTGCTGACGCAAGAGGAGGACGGGAAAGATCGGCCGGTTCTTTACGAGTCGATTACCTTCACGGAAACCGAGTCGCAATACTCCCAGCCGAAGCTTGAGCTGTGCGGGGTCACCAAGGTGGTGCGGAAGCTGCAACACGTGTTGTGGGGGGTGTTCTTCGAACTCCTAGTTGATGCGGAAGCGCTGGCGAGGATGATCAACTCTCCTACTCTCCCTAATGCTCCAATGACTCGATGGGTGGCTTACCTTCAATTGTTTTCTTTCAAAGTGGTCCATGTTCCGGGGAAGGCGTTCACAATGCCTGATGCATTGTCGAGAGTGGCGGAAGAGGAGGGAGCGGAGCGGTTCCGCTCAGCAGAGGCGTTGGACGTGGAAGAACGGCTGATGAAAGCGGGCGCGACGACGGTCGGCATGAACTTCCCCTTCGCCAGAGCGGGAAGTACGAGCTGATGGAGACCTACCTGAGTACCCTCAATTTCCCTGATGATACTTCAACCGAACTGAAAGCGTGGGTTCGTCGGAATAGCGTCAACTTCTTTGTGAGGGAAGGTCAACTGTGGCGTAGGCGGTCTCCCATACCGCTGGTGGTGGCGACTTGTCGAGCGAGCCAGGAAGTCATCCTTCGGAGCCTCCACGAGGAGTTGGGGCATCGGGGCGAGGTGGAGACGCGTGCCCGCGTTCGGCAGCGTTTCTGGTGGCCTGGTATGGTGAAGTCAGTCCGTGACTGGGTCCGGAGCTGTGAGGCGTGTCAGCGCCGGAGCTCGGCGCTCCCCAAGGAGGTGGGAATTCCGACAGGGGAGGATTTTGTTGTTCAGTCGGATTTCCTTGGATGTTGTCCACATCAAGGTGGGTAAGTACGCCTACTTACTCGTTGCGAGGGATGATCTGTGGGGTGGGTCGAGGCCATCACTTTGGTCAAGCTGTCGGCGGACAAGGTCGGCCAATTCCTGGAGGAGTTCTGGTTCTCGCGGTTCGGATGTGTGCGGCTGGTCACAGTGGATGGGGGTGCGGAATTCCGAGGAAGTCTGATGAAGCTGGTTCAGTCATGCGGGGCGAAGTTCGGCAGGGTCACGGAGTATTATCCGGAAGGCGCCGGGATGATTGAGCGGGGACATCAGCCAATCAAGAACACGCTGGTGAAGATGTGCGGGGAAGACGGCCGGAAGTGGCATCAATTCCTTCCGGCAGTCCTTTTCGCGGATCGGATCTCCACCAAGCGGGGCACCGGTTATTCGGCGTACGAACTCCTGTATGGGCGACAGCCTGTGTTGCCGGTCGATATCGAGATGCTCACTTATCTCGCTATCGACTGGTGGAAGGTGAAAACTTCAGAAGAATTGTTGGAAGCGCGGGCGGAACAACTCCTTCGACGAGAGGAAGTTGTCGAGAAGGCGGCGAAGCGCTTGCGGGAATCTCGGGCGAAGTCGGTCCGCTATTGGGACGAGCGTTGCGCTCACCGGTTGCGGGACCCTTTGCGGAAGGGCGATCTTGTCCTCCTGTACAATCGGAGCTTGGAAACCCAGTGGGGAAAGTTGTTCGCCAACCGATGGAACGGACCTTATCGCGTGGTCAGCAAATTTCCGGGGGGAAGTTATCAGTTGGAAGAATTGGACGGAACCCCGTTGAAGCGGAAGGCGGCGGCATCCCACGTGAAGCGGTTCTACGCTCGGGGATCGACGTCGTTCGACGAAACCCGCTCGTTTCAGGATCTGAGGACGAAAACGATGAAGACTCGGATTTGGAGCCAACTCCTTCGGAGCCGGCCGTCGATGAGGCGGGTCGAGCGGATTCTCCTGGCGCCGATGAAGAGGTGGCCGGTGAGCGTTCCTTGCGGCGAAGTGCGAGGAACAAACCGCTGAGGACAGCGGCCAACAGCGGGGGGAGGATGGGGGCCATAGGCCAAGCCTTAATTGGTGAGGGGGTGCGCTAGCTGGTCTACAGCCGGATAAACTAGCCACCCCAGGATGTCAGTCACCCTAAAGCGGGTTGTATTTGTGTTTTGTGAATGGGTTTACTGGTTTTCTTCTGTTATATATTCAGGAGGGCGAGGGGTACGGGGAATTGTGCGGAAATTCCATCTGGGGCGGTCCAGGTACCTCGGCGGGCGGGTTGGGTTTTCGTTTTAGGACTTCATAGATTGCGGGCGTGGTTTCTTTCTCTCATCTTTAGGTTGCGGGTGTGGTTTCTCTTTCTCTCAGGATTGCGGCGTGGTATTTACCTCAAGTCATCAATTTCCTCAAGTCATCAATTTCCTCAAGTTATCAGTTTCCTCAAGTCATCAATTTCCTCAAGTTATCAGTTTCCTCAAGTCATCAGTTTCATCAAGTTATCAGTTTCTTTTCAAGTTTTTCTCAAAGTTTCAATCTCAGTTTCAGGTTTTAGTATCTCAATTAAAAAAAAAAAAAAAAAAAAAAAAAAAAAAAAAAAAATGGAAGTGCGGGGACTAAGTGGTTCTCAATCCGGGGCGGTCCGGGCACTCGTAACTTATTTTTGTTTTGTTTTTCTCTCAAGTACCTCACTTTGGCACAGGTGCTTGTCTCAGGTTAGCGGGGGCAAGCATATGGCGCATAGTATTTCAGCATAGGGGAATACAAGAGGGGAAAGGGATACAAGGTATAGAGTAAGTGAAGGGGAAAGTCCGAAGCGCTCAGTCCAAGAACACAGCGGGTCGGAGGCGGGCGCGCAGCGCGGCGGAAGACCGGTGGAATTCTCGGAGCATTTCTCGGCGGGTTTCGGCGGGGATCGTCACCGCTTTCTTCAACAATCCTTCGACCAGCGAGGTCTGACCTTCCAGGAACGGGAGGAGGTCCGCCTCAGGGACACCGGACTCGTATTCGTCGTCGGGGATTGCGGCCCGGTATGGCGACTCGAGGAATCCGGGTGCGGGAGCAGCACCAAGAGGTCGGGAAGAAGAGGGAACAGGAGCCGGAGAAGGAGTGCGGAGAGGGGGAGGGGAAGCGGGACGGGGTGGTAGGAGGGAGGTCATAGATGGGGGGGAGGAGTAGGTGAAGGGTGAGGAGGTAAGGGAGGGGATGGAGGGGAGGGGGTGTTGGTGGAGGTGGTGGTGGCGGGGTAGGCGAAGGGGGTGGAGGAAGGTCTGGGGTAGGGGGGACGAAGAGGGTGGTTCGCGGGGGTGGTTGAGGTGGGGGGAAGGTGGGGGAGGAGGGGTAGGTGATGGAGGAGGGGGAGCATGGAAGGGAGTCTGGGCTCGGCGGCGCGGAAGGGGAACCGGGGATGGGTGCGGCGGAGGGATCGGAGAGCGGCGAGGAGCGTTTGGGTCCATTCCGGCGCCAACGTTGACGCGGTGGCGAGTCGCCCAGGCTCGGAGGGCGGCGGCCCAGGTCGGTCCATCGGAGAAGTTCCTCCGTTCAGGTTTCGGAGTCATGCGATCAGTTCCGACGGGAGTTCTCACGCGATCGGAGCGATGGCGGCGTCGAGGAGGGGAAGGGGTGGAAGAGAGGAGATGGAAAAATGGTCCGGAGTGTCGGAGGAATCCTCGCGGCGGCGCCGTTTTTGACGGGATTGATTTCCGGAGCGAGAACGAGGCTGGGGACGAGGGCCGTTTCTGCGGGACAGGGAGCATTGGCGATGGGACCGAGCGCAGGCCGTGCAGGCAGCTCCAGGCGCGGGTTGGGAGCAGGGAGAAGACAAGGAAGCGTGGCGGGACCGTGCGGCGCAACGATCACAGGGGGGTCGGGGATGGGGCATGGTGGGTATGGGATAGGGAGGTGGGTATGGTGGGGTGTATGATCGAGGTATGGGAAGGTGGCGGGTAGTGTGGGAATCGCTGAGGACAGGATTCAAAAGCGAGGGGGATGTGGGAGAACTTATATACCAGAGGTGCAGCACTGAAGCTGAGCCCGCAGCCGCGGGCTCAGCGGCAGACTGAGGCTGAGGTAAGGGGGTATCTACCAAATGTCATCGGACATTCCGCGGGGAAAAGCACAGGGCGCAGCATGTGACATTCTATAGTTGGCGCGGGCGATCGGTCGAGCGGACGAAGGCCGCTTCAGTATGCGCGACGTAATGGACTGGGCGGAACCACGGGGTTCGGGGTGCCAGGCCGCAAGCGGAGCGGGGGCAGAAGAAGCGGAGTCGTGCGCAGGGAAGCGACAGACGGCTGCGGGGGTCAACGGGGTATAGTAGTCGGGGACAGGCTGCGGTGCGATGCGGGATCGAGGAGACAGGCAAGTAGGGCTCCAGGGACAGTACCGGGGGATGCGGGACATGATCGGGGGACTGTTGTATAAAAAAGAGTGTTGTACCAGGGTTGCGGGATTTCTTATCTTATCTTATCATCATAGTAGATAGCTATCAACTACGGCGTACATAAGAAAATCTTAGTGTTCAGAGTTCTTTCAGTGATTATTCAGCGTGTGCGGACAAGCGGAACTGCGTAGGGCATCATCAGGACGACGAACGCAAGAGGAACGGTCCCCTTGCTGAGTATCAGGTGTTGCAGGGAAACCAGTTGATTATCCGCTGACAGTGTTTATCCCGCAGAGGAAATCAAAGGACCACCGGAACCAACCAGGAAGAAGGGCAACCTACCATTTCTGTTACCGAGGTCGCCATTATTTCCACAACGCCCTTGTACAAAGTCGATGCCCAAAACGGTGATGAGAGCTCTGACTCTTCTGGTCCCGAGGCCATCAACTTGGACGAAAATGTTGATAAAGATGACTCAGATAATGTATCTGTGGATTCCAATAACTCTAGGGCTCCAGTTGTAAGATCGATCAGTTGTTTCATTGTCTTTTTTGATAATTGCTAATATATTCAATATTGTTTATACGTGATGACTCAGTCAGCAATCTTGGAACCTTTAGAAACTGGTGAGAATAGGTCTGAAGGAGGCAGGGACGGTGAAGAGGTGTGTTTGAATTTCTTTTACCACTTATGCCTTTCTTCTTCAAACGATTGACCTTGCCACTAAATAATTTAGGAAAGAGTTGGACCAGCCAGTGTTTGTGACAATCCGTCAGATGAAAATGAAGCGGCAATCCTGGTTTGTTATTGGATCAATTAATCACTGTTGTTCGATTGATTAGCTAAAGCCCCATTTCTTCCCATGTTTGACATTAGCAAGGACAGGAAGCAAGTATGCGTCCTAGTGGAATGGTTAAAATCATCTAAGCGCTATCGAAGGGCTGTGGATTCCCTCACTGCCCAAGAAAGGGCCCTTGACAACAAGTGATTCAGAGGATTACTGTCCATCTGATGCTCGAGAAGATACTCAGTCACCCTGCAAGAAGAAGAAAAACAAATCATGCACCACTTTGACACCTAACGACGCTGCATTGGATTCTCCTGCAAATTCAAGTAAACCGTTGCCAACTCAAACACCCAAGGACAAGCGAAGGGCATCCAACAGTGCCAATATCAATCCTAAGAGCCGATCAAACCTCAGGGCCCAGCACACCCAATCCTTTTTCTCAATATGAAGAGTATGCGTTGAAGAGGGATGAAGGCCAGTTGGAGATGTAATCCTTGTTCCAATTTTATTAACTGACATGCTTCTTCAACTTATTCTTTATTAGGAAAGTCACAAGTGGCTCGAGACACCCTCAGTTTTGAGATGTTGAAGTTTGAACAACAGGTCAACAACGATAATAAGGGGGTCGAGTTGGAGGAAAGGAAATTCAACCACTCAATTGAACTTGAGGAGAAGAAGTGGGAACATGGAGTTAAATTAGAGGAAAAGAAGTGGGATCAAGGAATAAAATTAGACGAGAGGAAATTAGACTGGGAAAGGGAGGAGAAGGATAAGGACAGAAGGTTTGAGATGGCCAAGATGGAATGTTTGGCTTGTCAGGAGCACATCGGTAAGAAGTATGACCTGGTGACTCAGTGTGTAGCTCATGGGAAGAGTACAGAAGAGATTGAACGCTTGGCAAATTTATTCAAATAGTCCACCTTTTTTGGCTTTGTTCGCACCCAACAAATCATTTGAAACATTGCATGTTACACGTTAGAAAGAAAATAAAAAAAAGCAAACTATCGATTATGTTTCAAAGAGTCAAAGAGTTATCTAAAATAGCATCCATATCTCTAATAGTCCAGTTGCTTTTATTTGGATTATCAATATAGTGACCATCTCTAATAAGCTGAATGGCTTTTTGGGTTTTCTTGGGCAGTTGGCAAGATAACCCCATTCGTGTATCTGAAGAGTTGGGAGCAGTTTTTGAGGGAAGAGTCAGGTGAGAATAAGAAGTGGCTTTCCATGCACACTCAACTATACCATCAAATCCTGCAAAGTTGATGCCACAAGAATCGTCTGGAAACACAAATTCACCTCCAGTGACTTGGGCGTTGATAAACGCAGGCCAAGCGCGCACGCCAACGCCAGCCCGCACGCCATTTTTTTTTGGCGTGCGGGGCCTACACGCCCTTTTTTTTTGGCGTGTAGGGTCTACACGCCAAAAAAAGGGCATGTGAGACCCACACGCCAAAAATGGCGTGCGGTTCCCACACGCCTTTTTTTTTTGGCGTGTGGGCCCCGCACGCCAAAGAAAATTGGCGTGTGGGACCCGCACGCCAATTGTTTGGCCTGCGCTCCCACACGCCAATTGTTTGGCGTGTGGGAGCGCAGGCCAAACAATTGGCGTGCGGGTACCACACGCCAATTGTTTGGCGTGTGGGGGGATATCGCCTGCGATATCCCCATACACATAATACATACATGTATTATGTGTATGGGGATATCGCATGCGATATCCCCTCGCTCACGTAATCGAATGGTAGGGACCATTAGATTACGTGAGCGAGCCGCCGAGTCTGATTCCTTTCAGGAATCAGACCGTCGGTCTGGTTGTTTTCAACCAGAACGACCACGAATTCGAGACACCACCACAAAAAAAAAAAAATGTGAGTAACAAAAAAAAAAAAAAAAAAAAAAAAAAAAAAAAAAAAAAAAAAAAAACAAAAAAAAACAAAAAAAAAAAAAAAACATAAAAAAAAAAAAAACATAAAAAAAAAAACAAAAAAAAAATGAGAAATAAAAAATGAGGAAAAAACCCCAAAAAAACCAAAAAAAAGGGTTTTTTTGGGGTTTAATTTTGTGGGAGAAAAAAAGCCCACAGGCCCAGGGCCCCAAGGCCCAACTGGCCCAAAGGCAGGGCCCAATGGCCGTCAGAAGGGGCCCGCCTCTGCCCATCACCTCCAGTGGGCCCACAGGCCCACTTTGATGCTCCAAAGGGGCAATAAAAGATTCAAAGGGGCCATTCAAACCCCCCAGGCAGCTCAAAGGGCCCCGTATAAGCCCCAGACGCACACCATCCCCCCCAAAAGTGGCCCAATGGGCCCATCTCAAACACAATCAATCCCCACATCTCTTCCTATTTTTTTTTTCAATTTTTTTTTACCATAGATATCGTAACACGTGCTGACATACTCTCCCATTCAAATGCTAACAGATTCCGCACAAATCACCAATTTGACTTCAACAATCAACAATGTCTTCACATCGGACCAGTGAACTAGGACGTGAGATTCATTCCTTTATTTTGTGTATAATATAAGTCCCTGGCTCACTCCCACCCACCCTCCCACCATTACACAGGTTTGGATCTCTGGGAAAAATGCACAGAGCTGGCGCGGCACCCTGCGTTGAAACCAGATGAACGTGAAAACCTGGAGAATTGGGCCTCTAAAATAAAGGCTGAATACAAGCAGTCAGACGATGAGAATGAACAGGTCTCCAGAACCCCGGCCCCAGCTAGACACACCTTAGGCGCCACTAGGCCTGCTCCACCACAGTCCCACCCACACCCTGAATTTGCAACCGACTCAATGGCATACTTATATGCACACACTCCTGATCCCCTACCTCCAGCAGCCAACCCAATCCCCACGCTCAATCAATTTGAAAACCAATTCAAGAAGGATGTTCAATATGGCCAGCCCAACACAACAAACCCAGCTGATGGATCCCCACGTCGAAGCGGAGAGATGCGGACAGATGTCAAAGGCCACAAGACAACCCTCAACACCTTTGGCCAGTATTTCCTTCAAGGCGTACAAAGGGACCAAGCACTCATTGGCCAGAAGTCCTCCAAAGCCCCCAATGCGGACGGGAGACAAGAAATTAACAATCCAGCCATCCGGGACAGCTCTGAAGACCCTGACGCAGAGGGTGAAACAGATGACTCTGAAGATGGTGCAGAAGACCAGCAAGTCCTCCAACAATTCCTTCATGGACGTCCCAAACCTACCTTCCACCAGGAGCCAGTCCATGAACCGGTGCCACAACAAACCCGATATCGCTATGACATGGTACGAATTGAAGATCCTACGGTTGAAGACCCGACGAGCAAAAAGGCGCGCCTGGACAACTCTGCTTCTTCTTCTAAAAATACAGGCCCCATGTATAATTTCTTCACCCCTCATCCCACCTCTCACGAATTCATCACTGCGCAATCACTGCAAGGCCTCAGAATTCCACGGAACCCCCCTGTTGCTGGGCCATCAACAGTCAAGCCACCTACCCAAAGACCACCGGGCGAATCAATTCCTCCTCCCCCTGTCCTGACACCTCTCCTTGTAAGTCACTCCCCATTGCTTATGCACACCCATCTTGTAATTAACATCCCTCCTTTGCGCACAGCTATGGGTCTATTTATCCCTGGCCCAATGCTTCCAAAAGCATTGGCAGATGATTTGAATGAAAATTTGGCGGGTGGAATTGTGTGGTCACACCGTTCAGCCGAGAAAATGATTGAAAACATAGCATTCATCCTCACACACCTCCCCTCAATGGTCACACCACATCCAACGATGCCACAGGAGTTCAGCCGAGTGTTTTGGAGGGAAGTGGATACACTTCTGAAGGCATGCAAATCTGGTAAATACTCACTTTTTTCTCACTTGTTCATACATCACAAAGGCTGATATTTGTGTGGTATGCAGAGAGAATTCTTAACCCCACTCAACCTGGTGCTCTCTCTCTGATAACTCCTGAAGTTGTCAACATGGCACAGCTCGAGGCTTCCCAGGAGAACCGGAAGGCGCCGCCGTCCAAACATGTCCAGACCCACACACTTGCGGCGAATCTGGCCTCATACTTCTCTCCAAGTGACCACGCTTATCTCCGGCTTAAAAGTGCTTTGCAAGACTGCTGGGCCCTTCGACACATGGAGCAACAGGGCAGTGAATGGCAGCCTCTCCCCCTGGACGAATCTTTGGTGCATACTGCCCATCTTGCATTCCAACGAACTTATGAAAACCTTGGAAGTCACGCAAAGGATGGATCAAGCCCCCAACCAAACACCTCCGGTCTCAAGGTCCTTGGTCTATACTTCACGGGGGCTATGTCAGCCTTGTGTTACATCTGCGGTCTCCAGGCACCAACAAGACCAAAGTATAAAAAGCTTGATGAGTGTTCAACATTAAACACGCGGGAGCAAATGCGGATGCTTGCTGGTCTCCTGGTTTTTGGTCCAACAACCGCCTTTGTCACTAACAAATACGGGTCCGAACGTCCGACTACTTCAAATGCTTCGGCCTTATTGGAATTTGGCACCAATGTTCTGAAACATAAGGTTGATAGTGGTAATACTTCAGTGATGCCTCACGGGACTTTGGATAACCTCCAATTATACTTTCTCAACTTTTTGTGCTCCATGGGATTTAACCGGATTGGTCATGATGGTTTGCCAATGGTTGATTGGAAAAAAACCCATGAAGAGTTTCACAAATCTTTTTCTATTCAAAACCTCCAAATTTTGTTTTCCCAAGATATAGAAATAGCTGTAGCCAACTACCACTTCTGATATATGTACCGGGGGTTGTTTTTTCTTTGGTTTACCTTTTATTTCTCATTCACATGTCCTTGAGTTGTAATTTCCACCACTGTCTTGCTCATCCACTTGAATGAAACATCAGACTTAAGTGTTTTTTGCAATATAACCCAAACAGAGTATTATTAATAGGCATCCAAGGAGTACTCATGTGGGTTTGTGGTTTCTACCTTATTGAAGGTAGGTTGTGGCCAATTCTTGATGATATATCAGCATTAAACTATAGATTATCCAGAATTGGGCTATTGGGATTCCTTAGTGGTATCATAATTATTATAGGGCATTAAGGAACAAACCCGGTTTTTCCGCGTTTACACACAGTTTTACGCAGCGGCAACCTCAAATTTGCTGCGCAGCACACCCGGTTTTCCGCGCTTTAAAACCCTTTTTTTGATTTTTTTTTGCGGGCGGATTTTGATTTTTTTTTCAACATTTGCAAAATGTTTAATATACTTCCAGGGGTGTAGAAATTTATGGTAATTTTTATTTCCCAAAAAAACAATGTCTTCTATTTTTTTTGCCCATTACATATCAGTTCAGGAATGTAATTCAGGCGTATATTCACCATTTTATTATATTAAAGGCCCTTTTATTAATATTCATAAAATATTAACTTATCAATGCATATGTGTCATTTGTTATTGTCACATCTTATAAGTATTATTTATTATCATAGAGTAACCTGAATTATTCATGTGTTAGTTAATCAATGTATTATTAATTTAAGTATATCATTCATTGTAAAGATTGATTGTAGTTTAATCATACTATATTATCACTCTATTATTTATTATCACAGAGTAGCCTGAATTATTCATGTGTTAGTTAATCAAGGTATTATTAATTTAAGTATATTTAAATTGGGCATTAATAAAAAAACCCGGTTTTTTCCGCATTTACACCCCGGTTTTACGCAGCGGCGACATCCAAATTGCTGCGCAGTACACCCGGTTTTCCGCATTTACACCCGGTTTTTTTATTTAATTTTTTGCGGGCGGATTTGCATTGTTTTTCAAGATTTTAAATTTATTTATTATACTTACAGGGGGGTAGAATTTTATAGTAATTTTTCTTTTTGCAAAAAAACTATGGCTTCTATTTTTTTTGGCCGATCCACCCGGTTTTTTCATAAAAAATCCTCACAGCTTGATTTCCACGATTTCTTTTATTCATTTCATTTATTCCATTTATTTTGTTTGATTTAATTTGATTTGTTTTGTTTATTTTACTTGTTTTACTTATTTATTTTATTTGTTTTAAATAAAATATTGAATGAGGATAATTGGGGAAGTTGCGTTATTCATAAATCATTAACTTGCAATTATGTCTGTTGCTTTTAATTAATTGATTAATTTTATTCATTTCATTCATTCTTATTTGTTTAATTTTATATTATTTACTTTTGTTTATTTTACTTATTTAAAATGCTGCCCTCCATATTTTTATTTTGTTTTGTTTATTTTCCTTGTTTTAATTGTTTATTTTATTTGTTTTAAATAAAATATTTAATGAGGATGATTGGGGAGGTCACGCGCATCAAATGCCGCCCTCCACATGCTATTTGCTTAAAAATTAAAAATTAAAAAAAAACCCGGTGTAAATGCGGAAAACTGGGTGCACTGCGCAGCCGCAGCTGCGCAAATATTCACTAGAGATCTTGAAGGAATAATATTAAAGAATAATAAGAATGGTAAACATTAATAAGGATAATAATAATTAGTGTTACTTGCAGTAACTTGGTACCTTTAATCATTTAGGTAACAAAGAGTGAAGAGTAGTGGAAGGGGAAACACAGTCTAGCCAAGCAGCTGCTGGGCTCTTGTGAAATAACCGGGAGACTTTAGGGAGAGGAAAGGGAATCGTGGGGGTCCGCTTGACTATCACACGTATCCAATGATTATCATTGAAAAATGATAAGAAGAGGGCTGGCAGCGGTTTAGGGTCCGGGGGAACAGTGGCGGGAATATATGTGGTGCTCCCGCCCGTTCTGCTGAGGAAGACAAATGGCCGGTTATACGCATTGGCCAGAATCGGTCCCACATCCAACTTGCTCATCCATTTGTTCATGGGGACTGATCCACGTGGGTCTGTCACCTGAACACGTCCGTAAGCGCGGTCGAATTCTGAAGGCCCCCCAAGGTATCTTGTCCAATGTGCCTTGTTCTTTTCCATCTCTTCTAACACATCCTTTCGCACTTGGTACCACCCATTGGCCTTAGCGTAGGGACCCTCTGGTCTATCTGCTGCCAATGCATGTGCCACACATGCATAACCACAGTTCCCATCACCTGCAGGGTTATAAGTGGAATGCAGGTATTTTAAGATCCATGGTGGAAGCTCCGCCTGACAAGAATGATGAGAAGTTGGTTATCAGTTACAGTCAGTGCATTCCTCCTTGTCCGTGTCAAGCTTGAGTCACTCACTGCAACATCAGGGTTGGTATTCCCCTGTCTTGTTCAGCCAGCCTTGGGTGCAACCTCAGCATCTACATGCCGGTCCTATGAAACATACAATGGAATCAGACCTTGATAATCTAATGTCAAAGTTATAGTACTTACCTTGGCTGTTGGGGGTGAATGTAGCCTGGCCTCACCCAGAAACTGATCATGAGAGCTTGACGCTTTTCTTGAGGCTTCTGGAGGTGACAGCAGCTTTTCCTCATCCTGCATCTCAATAGATGAGGAGGAATCCACTGGGGGATCAGTTTCTTCATCTGATTGCCCACCTTGTGCGTCAGATTCTGCAACTGATTCCCCATCTGTGGCATCAGATTCTTCTTCTGATGCCCCATGTGGGGCATCAGATTCTTCATCTGATTCCCCATCTGGGGCATCAGAATCTTCATCTGAAACTGCATCTGCAGAATCAGAATCTTCATCTGTTACACCATCCTTACTACCATACTTGGGCTGCCACGTTTCCTTGCGCCGTGATGTTCCTGAACTGGAAGACCCCCGATTCCGTTTCCCAATAGTGAGGCTGCCAATTCGTGGGGGGTGAGTTCTCTTGACTGCTTAGTAAGTCCATCAGTTATCAGCCTCTTAAAAAGACATGCAATAAAGTTGCTTACGCATGAGTGTCTCCACACTGGGTAGCTCATCCAGGTCCCCAGAGGAAGAAGCTGAGGTGTCCAATGGAGCCTGCGCGCGCTTGGACTGTCTCTTACCCCCTTTTCCTTTTGATACACCGGCCTTCTGTCTTGCTTTCCTTGCCTGCGCCTTTTGGATTTGCGCCTCCACAATTTCTGCATGGGTGTCATCGCGCTTTTGAACTTGCCCACTACCCTTTCTCTTCTTCCACGGCCTTTCCAGTTTGTGTTTCACTCGGATAGGATCAGGCTCTGCAAGCGGGACCACGTGTGTGTTTGCATGGACCCTTTGTAATTTTTTCATTGTTGCTTCTAACGCCGAGGGGTGGTGGGACGCCAAGATCTCCTGCTTGAAATCCTCAAAATCGTTGTCAAAGTCGTACAGTGGTTCATCAAGAGCCTGCAATGAACATAGATGAAGATTAGCTAGGAGGGACATGAACAAGTCATACATCAGGAGGACTCACTGGACCATCAGGGTTATAGGCCAGATGCCACTGGACATGGAAAATCAGAAGGCTCCACATCTCCCTTCCCCTGGACCAAACATTCAATAGTGTGCGAACACGGAATGCCCAAGCCAGCCTGGAAATTACCTTTGCATTGAAGGCTGGGATCCCCAGGCTTGGTTTTCTTCATCTTGATGAACTTGTTGTACTGAGACAAGGCCAACTTGAGCGCATGACAGGAGATTTTGCAGCTGAGGGACTTGAAGGCATTTGGTAGTCCGGTTAATCCCTTCTGTAACTCGTGTGCCAGGTTCGTGTGGGCTGTGTCAAGTTGTCGGTCCACTGCTGCAGCAATTGTAATGAAAAGTGTTGCAAAGTCGCACCTAGCCAACGTCACATAGGTTTTCAGCCAGCTGTGGGCAGATTCACATCGTGACGAAGTCAGATTTCCTAGATGGGGTGTCATTCCGGCCCACGCATTCATGAACTTCTGTCGCTCGCTCCAGACGTTCTTGTACAGGTATTCGTAGACGTTAGTTCGAGTGACTAGGTACCGTGTCAGTTGAGCCCACTTTGAGTTGCAGGTGTCCTCATTGGGGGCATGTGCGACCTCATGCCAGAGCCTCATGAATTTGGCCCATTCTTCGCCATCGCCAGCAAAGGCTTGCTTGCAGTTTGTCACAATGTTCCGATCGATGTGCCACATGCACAAGTTCGCGGTTGCATTCGGAAAGTGCTTTGAGATAGCATTACGCAGTGCTGATTCCCTGTCTGTCACAAAGACCTTTGGCGCGTGGTCAGCGTCCCATATAGATCTATGGGTATCACACAGGCACCGGAGTACAGTCAGTTTATGATGAGAATAGGTGATTAGTCAAATATACCACCCACTTCAACTTATCAAGAGCCCATGAGTAGGCCTCATTCTTCTCGTTTCACATCAAACAAAAACCAATTGAAAAACTGTGATTGGTTGCAGTTTGGCCAACCACATGCAGCAGGGGGTAGTTGTTCAGGTTTGTCTTGTAAGTGCAGTCAATGTTGACCACATGGTGGAACCTGCGAGCAAGAAGCAACGATCCTGGGCGCGCAAACCACAAGTAAAGGAGCTTGCCGTCCGTATCGTAAACGTCCTCGTGTGTCCAATTGGATTCGTTGAGGCAACGTAGGAGGTACTCGATTGGGGTGTTGCCAGCCCTCTTCTCCGCCCTCAGTGCCTGCTTTGTGTTGTATATCGTCCTGTTGGTTACAAACCTTCCCTCACTGCTAGTAAGGAGTCTAGCGATTGCCTGGGGTTGCATTCCTAGAGACGATAAGCGAGCAACCTCAGTTTGGCCTTCGACAGAGAGCTTCTTGTGGATGACTACATGTTCCAGATCGATTGGACCATGATTGTGCTCAATCGTCTTTTGGCATCGGAGTTCCCATGGTGCATCCTTGAGTTTTACTGAAGTCGGTTTGTGGCCGGATATTTTGAAGCAGCACCCCAGTCGCTTATTCCTAGACTCTCGAAACCGGATAGCATCAACTGAGGTTTGGTCTTCCCCGGCAACTGTGCATGCAAAGTAGATGTTCTTGTCCCTCTTGGAAGCACAAACTTTCAGAGCGTAACCATGCTCGTGGGCCCATGTGGTGACAAAGTGTTTGAGATCAGTGACACATGTGAAAAGGAATTCGGGTGGTGCATCCATTGCATCTGGAAACACAAGCAGTTCAGCCAGTCTGCCTCAAGTGGGCGAATTAAGAAACTAGCAGAACTTACTGCCAACTGAATAATCATAAGATTGTACATCTTCAGATTTCATCAACACTTTATGCGGTTGATTGGCAGCGGGTAACATTGCGGGGGCCAGCGGTGAACGTCCTAAAGGATTGAGCGGGTATACTGGAAGATTGACTAGGTAAACATTAGGTCTTGGTAAGATGAAAACAAGGTGGAGAAATATTTGAAGACTCACCTTCAGCCACAGTTTGAGGGACTTGAGGGCTGAAAGTTGCAGGGGGAAACGGTTGAGGGCTGGGTGGTGCAGGGTGATACCTGCCGGGAGATGTAGCCGTGACACTTGGGTATTTTACTGGGAGATTGTGCAGGTAAACATTAGTTCTTGGTAAGATGAAAACAAAGTGGAGAAGTATTTGAAGACTCACCTTCAGCCACAGTTTGAGGGACTTGAGGGCTGAAATTTGCTTGGGGAAACAGTTGAGGGCTGGGTGGTGCAGGTTGATACCCGCCAGGAGATGTAGCCGTGATCCTTGGGTATTTGACTGGGGAATTGAGTAGGTAAACATTAGTTCTTGGTAATATGAAAACAAAGTGGAGAAGTATTTGAAAACTCACCTTCAGCCACAGTTTGAAGGACTTGAGGGCTGAACGTTGCTGGGGGAAACTGTTGAGTACTTGGTTGTGCAGGTGGCCAAATTTGAGGGCTAAATGGCGCAGAGGAGGTTATTTCCCCCAGAGATGGCTGCATATCTTGCATGACAGGTATGGAAGGGACTTGATTTGTCTGCGGCGGAGCGGGCACTGATGGTTGGCCAACGGGGAAATTGTGAGAGGTTGGCAGGCCTTGGAAGTGAGTGGGTCCAAGAGTGAATGGGTTGGCCGGGTGGGACAATGGTTGGGGTCCCGGCTGCCAGTAGTTTGAGATTTGTGGTGCTTGATGGGATTGCGGAAAACGGATGGGATGGTGGGGCTTGAGTTATATGAGGTGGTGCGTAGAGGGCTGGCTGAGCCAGATAGGATGGTTGGGCTGGATCAAGCTGATAGGTAGAGGCTGGAGGTCAATTGTGATAGTGGGTGAATTGAGGCAATTGTACCTCATATGGGCGGAACACAGGCTGCGCTACTGGGTGGGCTGGGGGGCCAGGGTTTGGCTGAATTGCCAGTCTGTAGTTGTTGTCATTGAAGCTGTAGGTGGCTGGGTGGGCTGAGGGGACAGTAAGGGGCTGGGGGGCTTGGCCATATTGGTTGCTTGGGTAGCCATAGTTAGTTGCTAGGTGGCCTGATTGATTGATTGGAGCTGCAGGTTGGCCAAGCACGTGTGGATTTCCATACGCAGAGGTTTGATTTTGATACATGTTGCCAATTGGGGCGTGCGGGTGATGGTTGGGGTCAACCTCATAGAATCCGTATGGGCGTGGAGGCTGATTGGTTGCGGAGTTGTAATCACCGGTGTGTGTGACATCTTTTGCTGCTGATTTGGTGATTTGTGCGGAATCTGTTTGCATTTGAATGGGAGAGTTTGTCAGCACGTGTTACTATATATATTTACGGTGAAAAAAAAAATGGAAATAGGAAGAGATGTGTTTGAGATGGGCCACTTTTGGGGGGGATGGTGTGCGTCTGGGGCTTATACGGGGCCCTTTGAGCTGCCTGGGGGGTTTGAATGGCCCCTTTGAATCTTTTATTGCCCCTTTGGAGCATCAAAGTGGGCCTGTGGGCCCACGGGAGGTGATGGGCAGAGGCGGGCCCCTTCTTACGGCCATTGGGCCCTGTCTTTGGGCCAGTTGGGTCTTGGAGCCCTGGGCCTGTGGGCTTTTCCACAAAATTAAACCCCAAAAAAACCCTTTTTTTTTGGTTTTTTTGGGGTTTTTTTCCTCATTTTTTATTTCTCATTTTTTGATTTTTTTTCGTTTTTTTTTTTTTTTTGATTTTTTTTCTTTTTCTGACTTTTTTTTGATTTTTTTTTTTTTGATTTTTTTTTTTTTTTTTTTTTTTTTTTGATTTTTTTTTTTTTTTTTTTTTTTTTTTTTTTTTTTTTTTTTTTTCGGATTTTCAGACTCACCGCTTTGGTTGATCGAGTCGGAGAGCGGTGGGTGGGGTTTGTTGTGGTTCTGGTTGAAAAAACCAGGACCATAAGCGAGCCCCAGTCCGGAAACAGACTCGGGCTCGCTCACGTAATCGAATGGCCCCTGCCATTCGATTACGTGAGCGGGGGGTGTGTATATCCCATACACATAATACATACATGTATTATGTGTATGGGGATACGCATATCGATCCCCCCGCTCACGTAATCGAATGGGAGGGGCCATTCGATTACGTGAGCGTGTGAGACCCGCACGCCAAACAATTGGCGTGCGGGTCCCACACGCCAATTTTCTTTGGCGTGCGGGGCCCACACGCCAAAAAAAAAAGGCGTGTGGGAACCGCACGCCATTTTTGGCGTGTGGGAACCGCACGCCATTTTTGGCGTGTGGGTCTCACACGCCCTTTTTTTTTTGGCGTGTAGACCCTACACGCCAAAAATAAAGGGCGTGTAGGCCCCGCACGCCAAAAAAAAAAATGGCGTGCGGGCTGGCGTTGGCGTGCGTCTATCAACGCCCAGTGACTTGAAGATTATTCTCAACTAGCTTCCCAGTGTGTTTCTCAATGGGAATCCATAGGACAAAGCTGAAGGGTGAAGAATCGGTGTCTTGGTGTGGCGTGTTTGCAAACTGGCCAAGGGTAAACGACAGGTGTGAGGTGAATCCTTTGCGGTGGGCTGAATATTGGGGAGCTAGTCCAGGGGCTTTGAGTCGAATGTGTTGTTTCTGGACCTCACGGAATAGGGGTTTGGATACAGATCGGAAGCACCGGCCAAGAAACTTATCTATTTGTGGAACATCCTTTTGAAGCGCTTCATAACCATGTCGATCTGTAGCAACTTTGGAAGAAATGCCTGTTATACCAATTTGGGATTGTGCCTCGTAACCTTTTTGCCATCCCAGACTGTACATTTCACCTGAGTATGCTGGTCCGTTGGATTTATTGGAATTTTGGAATTTGGCCTGCTGGATGAGATGTTGGCTGAGATTTTGGTATTGTTCTTTGAGTTTTGCATCCATGGTTGAGAATGGTCGGAACTTTACCACAGCAATAACGTTCTTACGAGCTCCATCGGCCCAGCAGATAAAGGACTTGTTGAAGAATCGGATGTTGGCATTTGGATTGGGGTTGGAGATGTGGACTGGAATATGGGACTGGCCAGCAAGATGTACATTGGCCCTTTGACGGCGATGAGATTGAGTGGCGGCTTTGTACTTTTTCCGCTTCCTTTGATTTTTACTGAGATGTGATTGCGGAGCCAGATAAGAACCTTCTGCTTCATTGAACCCTTTGCTTCCACCTATATCTTGTTCTCAATAGTGATCACATCGGCGATAGATTTGACAAATTACGCAACACTTGGATTCCATCTGAGACATGTTAGGAGGCACGTTGGGATTGGGATTGGAGTGTTTGTTGCATGTAGGTGGGCGAGGTTGACGGCTGAGTTTGACTTTCTTCAAGGAGTTGGATGATTCTGAGTCCTTGTCACTACTTTCATTTTTGGTAGAGCCAGCGTCTGAGGAGGGGCTGTCTGAATCCAAATTGTACGTTGAAACAGAAAGTGACGGCGGGTCCTCGTGGTGAGAATCATCCCCTCCTTGCTCCTCACTAATGTGCTGTGACTGTTCTAGATCAAGAGGAATAGCACACCACCAATGGACGTTACAGTTCGTACTTGATCTTTGAACAGTCAGCGGCACATCAGCTTGGATTGGGGAGGGGCTGGGCAAGGGTACTTGTGGTTGGTTGGGTTCAGCGGCCAAAGATTCCAGGTGTTTGATCCAATTAATGGTTGTGAGGCGTGGTTTCTTGCTGAGGTTTGGCAAATCTTGTGACATTTTGGGGAGGTAAGGGCTAATAAAAATTGGATGAGTCCAAGTCAGTTCAAAAATGATTACTCATACAATTACCATGACAGCCCCTACTTACCTTGAGAGGTTGTAGGGGCTCAGGATGAGGGATTGTTTGATCGCAGCGCAAGGAAGCGTCCAGGCTCCGTCGGTTTCGAGCCTGGATGGAAAAAAACATGTCAGTTGTCTTCCTTGCTTGATTGGCGACCCGATCAAGCAAGGAAGACAGACCCCATCAAAACAACAAAAACACAGAGCCCCTACTTACCTTGAGAGGTTGTAGGGGCTCAGGAGGAGCGATTGTTTGATCGCAGCGCTGGATAGCGTCCAGGCTCCGTTGGTCTCGAGCCTGGATGAAAAAAAAAATGTCAGTTGTCTTCCTTGCTTGATCGGCGACCCGATCAAGCAAGGAAGACAGACCCCATCAAAACAACGAAAACACAGAGCCCCTACTTACCTTGAGAGGTTGTAGGGGCTCAGGAGGAGCGATCGTTTGATTGCAGCGCTGGATAGCGTCCAGGCTCCGTCGGTTTCGAGCCTGGATGAAAAAAAACATGTCAGTTGTCTTCCTTGCTTGATCGGCAACCCGATCAAGCAAGGAAGACAGACCCCATCCAAAAAACAAAAACACAGAGCCCCTACTTACCTTGAGAGGTTGTAGGGGCTCAGGAGGAGAGATCGTTTGATCGCAGCGCTAGAAAGCTTCCAGGCTCCGTCGGTTTCGAGCCTGGATGAAAAAAAAAAACATTTCAGAAGTCTTCCTTGCTTGATCGGCGACCCAATCAAGCAAGGAAGACAGACCCCATCAAAAAAACGAAAACACAGAGCCCCTACTTACCTTGAGAGGTTGTAGGGGCTCAGGAGGAGCGATCGTTTGATCGCAGCGCTGGATAGCGTCCAGGCTCCGTCGGTCTCGAGCCTGGATGAAGAAAAAAAATGTCAGTTGTCTTCCTTGCTTGATCGGCGACCCGATCAAGCAAGGAAGACAGACCCCATCAAAACAACGAAAACACAGAGCCCCTACTTACCTTGAGAGGTTGTAGGGGCTCAGGAGGAGTGATCGTTTGATCGCAGCGCTGGATAGCGTCCAGGCTCCGTCGGTTTCGAGCCTGGATGAAAAAGAAAAAAAAGTCAGAAGTCTTCCTTGCTTGATCGGCAGCCCGATCAAGCAAGGAAGACAGACCCCATCCAAAAAACAAAAACACAGAGCCCCTACTTACCTTGAGAGGTTGTAGGGGCTCAGGAGGAGAGATCGTTTGATCGCAGCGCTAGAAAGCTTCCAGGATCCGTCGGTTTCGAGCCTGGATGCAAAAAAAAACATTTCAGAAGTCTTCCTTGCTTGATCGGCGACCCAATCAAGCAAGGAAGACAGAACCCATCAAAACAACGAAAACACAGAGCCCCTACTTACCTTGAGAGGTTGTAGGGGCTCAGGAGGAGCGATCGTTTGATCGCAGCGCTGGATAGCGTCCAGGCTCCGTCGGTCTCGAGCCTGGATGAAAAAAAAAATGTCAGTTGTCTTCCTTGCTTGATCGGCGACCCGATCAAGCAAGGAAGACAGACCCCATCAAAACAAAGAAAACACAGAGCCCCTACTTACCTTGAGAGGTTGTAGGGGCTCAGGAGGAGCAATTGTTTGATCGCAGCGCTGGATAGCGTCCAGGCTCCGTTGGTTTCGAGCCTGGATGAAAAAGAAAAAAAAGTCAGAAGTCTTCCTTGCTTGATCAGCGACCCGATCAAGCAAGGAAGACAGACCCCATCAAAACAACGAAAACACAGAGCCCCTACTTACCTTGAGAGGTTTTAGGGGCTCAGGAGGAGCAAAACAAGCGAGTGATTGATCTAGGGGTTGAGGGATGTTACTGTGAAGAGGTGGGATCATGAAAGAAATTTTGCAGATTGAATGTATGTTAGCATTCAATTCATGGGACAATCAGGAGGAGGAAGAGGCATCAAACCGGAGCCAAGTTAGAGACTACCCACATTTGTTTCAAGCGGGCCGGGGCAGCCAAGCCAAGAGCAGGGCAGGAGTTTTTGAAACCAACCAGGTTGAGAGGCACACGAGGTCCGGAAATAGATAAGGGGTGCCACTCAGATGGGCTAGTGCAGTATGAGATGTATCAGGTGCCAAGGGTGGATCTTGGCACCTGATACATAAGCCTCGTTCTGGTTCAGGGGTTCATTGGCAAAAAAATTCATCATGTTTGTATTCTGCAATGTTGATGAGTTGAAAGTTGTCCATGGTGCCACAATCAAAGCCCTCACAATGGTTGGCACGTTTGATATCGTCCTGACAAGGGGTGATTTCAGCTAGCTCAGGTACCTTGGCCTGATGAACCAACTTGGTCCATAGGTTGGCCATCAGTTCGTCGACAGCAGTCAGAAATTTTAGAGCCTTGGTTTACACCCAAACAAATCCAAAGCAAGCCTGGAATATGTATGGTTGGGTCCTAGAAGCAAAGGACCTGGTCAGTTTTAGTTTGGTTTGAGTATTGTAAAGATACTACTTTACCTGATAAGATTACCTGATGAGATGGTGGGGGTTCTTAAGGTACTTCAGAGAAAACTTCCCATCTGTAGAGATGTTTGCCCTTACGTGTGCAAGAAAAAAGCAAGCTCAAACGTATTTTGATCCAACACCATTTGCCAAAAAGGCACTGATGAGTGTAAAAAGGTTATTGATTTGAATGGCATTCAAGAAGAGAAGAGAACAAAGATCTGTAATGAAGCAGAGAAATCAAGAAAAATTGGCACTGCGAGGAAACAAAATCAAAAGCAAGAGTCAGAAAGCTGGAAGTGTATTGTTCTGCAAGTCAATGTTGAATTTGATTCACCTTAGTTGAAGAGTGCAAGCGTTATGGGGCGTAACAGTCCTTGTAATCCATCGTTACTAGATTCAACGTTTTCCAACAAGGCCGGGGCTGCTTCTGGTTCCTCCTCATTGTAAAGTTCATGCCACTGATCCGTGAGGTCAGCTAGAAGATTATGCAGAACAATGCAGGTGATGATCCACTTGACCGTTGCCTTCATCTCACGAGGGTTCCTGATTTGTGATCGAATTTCTCGCAAACTGGCAAATCAACCCTTTAGAATACCAATGGCATGTTCAATCCGTACTCTTGATTGGGCTAGATGGTAATTGAAATCCACATTCTCAGGTATAAGTAAGTCAGAACCTTTGTAGGCTGGAACAGTATGTTGATCACTTGAATAAGCAGAGTCGGCCAGGAGGAATTGGTGTTGGTCAAAGAATTGTTCTGGATTTTGAGCAAGCTTCATATTAGAGAAGACGTAACAATCGTGACAGGATCCTGGGTAGCCTGCAAGGTACGATATGAACTTTTTGTTTATGTCACAAACAAGAGTGACCGAAATAGAGTAACTGTTTTGAAAGCAAACAACACATCAGCTCAGAATTGGTAAAATAGTGGAACCAATGCAAACGATCCAACCGTTTTTTTTGATCCCAGTAGTGGTTACCGTCCACCGGAGGCTTTTGACTCAGTGGAATGGTTGTTCCATCAACAAAGCCAACACATCCAGGGAAGCCTTCATCTTGCATGACCTGAGATGATTCCATACGTTCTTCTTGAGTCGGCCATGATACCAAGTGCGAGCGCATTTGATAAAGAATCTTGATCACCCGACATGTGTAAAGGTTGATTGTTCCATAGCCAACTTGGAAGAGATTCTTGAGTCTGAAAACCGCAGCACCGTTTCCGTTTGATCCAAGACGGCACATAGCAATAGCAAGTTGGACTGATGGGTCTCGTTGAGGATTCTGAGAGGAGTTGTGAAAGATTGGATTTGACTCAATCAGTTGAAGAAGATTGAGGAAACATGGGAACGACATTCGAAAAAGCTGGAGGAAGCATGATTGAGGAAGTTCTTGAATGATTGAAAGGTCATATCAAGGATGGAATCGTGTAGTGGTGCCTCTGGCATTGAGGTATCGTTTCTGGAGTTTTGATCCACAATAACGGTAGAAATCTTCAAGACCTGAGTCTTCGTTATCTGAGTCGAAAATCAATACTGTTGCAGCAGAGTTGGCCGCTTGAAATAGTTGCTTGTGTTGAGAGGGTGCTTTTCGCATGATTGGTTGAGGTGAGGTGTGATGTTTGCTTGGTTTGACAAGAGGAAATGGATTGAACGGTGCAGTGTGAGCTGATGAGAGATGTGATTTAATTGGGTTATTTTGGAAATGAAGGATTTGGATGGAAAACCAGGGTTTTTCATTTTCAAAATCCGTTTGGTTTTTAGCTACCCCTTTTTGAAAACCCGTTGATTAGAAATTGTGGATTTGGCAATTTCTAATCAACGGGTTTTAATGGTGGATTTCGTCATATTTGATACCCCCTATTAAACATTTTTAAAATTTTGAAAAAAAATCAAAATCCGCCCGCAAAAAATTGAATAAAAAATCCGGGTGTAAATGCGGAAAACCGGGTGTACTGCGCAGCAATTTGGACGTCGCTGCTGCGTAAAACCGGGTGTAAACGCGGAAAAACCGGGTTTTTTTATTAATGCCCAAATAAAAATAAAAATAAAAATAAAAATAAAAATAAAAATAAAAATAAAATAAAAATAAAAATAAAAATAAAATAAAAATAAAAATAAAAATAAAAAATAAAAATAAAAATAAAAATAAAAATAAAAATAAAAATAAAATAAAAATAAAAATAAAAATAAAAATGAAAGGGCATTAATAAAAAAACCCGTTTTTCCGCGTTTACACCCGGTTTTACGCAGCGGCGACGTCCAAATTGCTGCGCAGTACACCCGGTTTTCCGCATTTACACCCGGTTTTTTTATTTAATTTTTTGCGGGCGGATTTTCATTATTTTTCAAAATTTTAAAGTTGCTAAAAATACTTCTTGGCGTGTAGAATTTTATGGTATTTTTTATTTTCCAAAAAAATTATGTGTTCTATTTTTTTTGGCCAATCCACCCGGTTTTTTGTCAATTTAATTTTTTGCGGGCGGATTTTCATTATTTTTCAAAGTTTTAAATGTATTTATCATACTTACAGGGGTGTCAAATTTTATGGTAATTTTTATTTTGCAAAAAAAACAAGTCTTCTATTTTGTTTGGCCAATCCACCCGGTTTTTTCACAAAAAAACCCCGGCACGGCTCAATTTTCAGGATTTCTCAAAATTTTAAATTTTGTTAAAACACTTTAAGGGGTGTAGAGTTTAATGTGACAAACAGTTTATTTTTAACTTCACTGGCCTTTTTTTCAATCATTTTTGGACAGAATTTATTTCTAAACACCTGCACGCCTGTCTTTCAAGATATTTGGGGAGTTTTTAAATGGATTAATACACTTTAGAGGGTAAATAATTCATTGGAAACAAATACAGATTATAAAATTAACTTGTTATCAGATTTCATGACAAAGAAATGGAAATATAATGATACACAGCGGTATGGTACATTGTATGATGCTTTGGAGTGTTACATGTAAGATAATTATTACACATTACACATTGGTTCAGGAATGTAATTCAGGCGTATATTCACCATTTGTAAGCATTTTCTAGTTGTTATCAGTAGTGTTTATAACAATTTCTCTTTCTTATACTTATTATTTGTGTGCACATTCTTAGTCTGTACTAATGTCTCTTTGTTTTTTATTGTTACATTTATTATTTATTAATAACTTATTACCTTGCAATTATGTCTCTTGCTTTTTATTTTATTTATTTATTTCATTCATTTCATTTATTCTATTTATTTTATTTTATTTTGTTTATGTTTATTTTACTTGTTTTACTTATTTATTTTATTTGTTTTAAATAGAATTTCAAATGAGGATGATTGGGGAGGTTGCACGCATCAAATGCCGCCCTCCATTATTTTATTTTATTTTGTTTTGTTTATTTTGCTTGTTTTACTTACTTATTTAATTTGTTTAAATAAAATATTGAATGAGTTGGGGAGGTTGCGCGCATCAAATGCCGCCCTCCATAATTTTATTTTATTTTGTTTTGTTTATTTTCCTTGTTTTAATTGTTTATTTTAATTGTTTTAAATAAAATATTGAATGAGGATGATTGGGGAGGTTGCGTTATTCATAAATCATTAACTTGCAATTATGTCTCTTGCTTTTAATTAATTTAATTAATTTATTCATTTCATTTATTCTATTTATTTAATTTTATATCATTTTATATCATTTTATGTTATATTATTTTGTTTATTTTCCTTGTTCTATTTATTTATTTTATTTGTTTGGGGGTCGCACGCATCAAATGCCGCCCTCCACGTGCTATTTGCTTAAAAATTGAAAATTAAAAAAAACCGGGTGTAAATGCGGAAAACCGGGTGCACCGCGCAGCCGCAGCTGCGCAGAAAACCGGGTGTAAAGGCGGAAAAAACCGGGTTTTTTTATTAATGCCCAAATAAAAATAAAAATAAAAATAAAAATAAAAATAAAAATAAAAATAAAAATAAAAATAAAAAAAAATAAAAATAAAAATAAAAATAAAAATAAAAATAAAATAAAAATAAAAATAAAAATAAAATAAAAATAAAAATAAAAATAAAAATAAAAATAAAAATAAAAATAAAATAAAAATAAAAATAAAAATAAAAATAAAAATAAAAATAAAAATAAAAATAAAAATAAAAATAAAAATAAAAATAAAAATAAAAATAAAAAAAAATAAAAATAAAAATAAAAATAAAATAAAAATAAAAATAAAATAAAAATAAAAATAAAAATAAAAATAAAAATAAAAATAAAAATAAAAATAAAAATAAAAATAAAAATAAAAATAAAAATAAAAATAAAAATAAAAATAAAAATAAAAATAAAAATAAAAATAAAAATAAAAATAAAAATAAAAATAAAAATAAAATAAAATGCAATAAAAACAAAATGACATAAAAATAAAATAAAAACAAAATAAAATAAAAAAACAAGAAAAAAAAAGATAATGATAACAAAAACTAAATATTTAATCAGGGCCCATTAGGCCCTGTATTTATTGAGAGTGGGACAAGCCCCAAAGGGCCTAGTAAAGGGGCCAACAGGGCCCACCATGACTGGCCAAAAGGAGCCAACTGTAGGGAGCCTCATTCCAGCTGCCAATCCTTGAAAAGTGGCCCCTAGGCCCCTTTTGGCCCTTCCCAGCCGCCCAAGGTTGACATGTTAGGGCCCCATTCCCCTTGTCCAAGCCCCGGATGGGCACACCAGCACTTGATGTTCTTCCACTCAGATCCAATTAATCTCTCCACATCTTCATTATTATTATTTTCATGCCAGCTGATTATTTCTTCTTGTTCCTCTGAACGCACAGATATCAGCAAGTATTCTTTGCATCAACTTTTATTACCCTCCAGCAGTGTAAGTGAATGTCTATCAAAGTAAAGATCATCCAAAATTACTCACTCTGGCCGTTATTTACAGCAGAAAATGTCTCAGCCAGGCCAAAACCCCTCCTACTACCACATATCTCCCAGCCCATATGGTGTCCTCAATCAGCCGCACCCCCAATACCATAATGCAATAACGCATGCCAGTGGTCAGCCTAATGTCACCCAGTCTCACTTGGCACAGCATGTAAGCACACACAGCCCAATTCTTCTACTTAAATAACTTTCTCACACAGTCCTTCCTCCTGCCTCCATCAGCCGCAACCACCAGTTCCATTTGGGCAACCCCCTTGGTTCCACACCCCATCCAACTCCACCATCCCCCCTCAAACGTCTGATCAATTCCCCGGCTTCCCCAATTACCTACACAATGCTTTCCCAATCACAAATAATCCCACACACCAACACCCCAGCTTCACCAACCATGGCCACCCCGCATACCCGTCAAACTCAATGGCCTTTCCAATTCCAAATCACGGCCAACCTGCACCCCATATGGGGCACCAAATACCATCATTCAGTCCATACAACAACCTTCCCCCCCACCAATCATCCCAAAATGCCTCCTGTAACAATAGTAAAGCCTTTCCTCACATTCCAGTCACCGGCCAACTCAATCCAAACTTTTCCAACTACAACAATCCACCAATAACCCTTCAACAGGCATCAAACAATCCTCCCACCCACCAACCCAATCAACCTACCTCCTATACATTACAGCAGGAAATCTACTCCAACAACTGGCATGCCCCCCAACCAATCCAACACCCATCATCAATACCCAGCAACCCGTCTGCATCAATACCCAGCAACCCGTCCGTCAACCAGCCCACATACTACTGGGAAAACAACACTAACCAATCCGCTGTCAAAATAAATTCTCTGCTTGACTCATTAAGTCCGCCTGCCCCATCCGCGCAACTACCTACATCAATTGATCCACTGGCTTCCTTGGTTGTCCCTCAAATGACTGACAATCCTGCTCAAGGTAGGTCTAACTTTCTCTTGTAATGTATATTTCTTGAGAGCTGACAAACTGTAAATCATCAGCTTTTCCCCCTGATTTCCTGCCTTCTGCAAATGACCTGCCTGCTCCCTCTTTTCCCACCCAAGCCACTGAGGATCAAGCTCAAGGTGGGTCTTAGGTTCTCTGGTAAAGTTGCTTTATTGGGAGCTGACTATTTATTGATGAATCAGGTGGTTCCAACTCTACAACATCTGTGGTACCGTCTGCAGTCCTGGCTCCTGCAAGAACCGCCCAGGAAATGTCTGTTCCCTCCCCAATCCCCCTGGAAATGTCTGTTCCCTCTCCAATGACTGAGGAAAATCCCCAAGTTGATTGTAGATTTCACTCAGAAAAGTCCTTTGCGGTGTTCTTACCAATGTTTTATTGTACAGATCCCAGTGCATCTGCGCACCACACCAACAACTTGTTGATGCCCCCAAATCTCCCGGATGGAAATGCTTTGCCCAAAGCCCTACTGACCAGTGAGGACATCAGATTGTTTGACTATTCTGTGGGAGGTCAGTGCCTCATTTATTCATCATACTGTTTCCAATGGATGCTCATGGGAGTTCATTTCCTAGAGCCCATGGACCCACCACCCGAATTCCTGTTCACCTGTGTTGACAATCTGAAGAAATTTGTGTCCACATGGGCCACCGAGCATGGTTATCGGCTGGCGGTCTCAAGATCCAAGGCAATGAAGAACATTTACCTTGCCTGCTCACTGGCTGGAGAAGACAATACCACCGTGGACTCCTGTTGGGCTCGTGAATCAAGTAATAAGCGGGTTGGATGCGCCTTCAAGATTTTGGGCCACTGTTCATTTGCCAAGAACCGTGACAATGACTATTGGGATCTCCGCAGCAAGACTGTCCCTCACAACCACAATGTCATCCAGCACAACTACAAGGCCATCCACAAGACACTTGGGGAAGAGGGCCAAGCAGAGGTGGCTTGACTGGCCTCTCTTGGTTTGCAACCACAGGCAATTTCCCGACAGCTTAGTACGACTGAGGGACGGTTTGTGAAAAACCGTACAATTTACAACAGAAAAGCAGCGCAGAAGATAGAGCGGAGGGCCGGCAACACCAATCAGCCATCTTCTATGATGCCTCAAAGGCTCCAACTGGGTTCACAATGACGTTTACAATGATGACGGAAAGCTCCTCTACCTATGGTTTGCGCACCCTGGTTCAATGTTACTTGCTCGCAAGTTCCATCATGTGGATAATATTTACAGCACCTAAAAGACCAACCTCTGCAAGTACCCCTTACTACATGTTGTTGGCCAGACCTGCACGAACAACTCGTTCTCAATTGGATTTTGTCTCATGAGGAATGAGAAAAATTTGGCATACTCTTGGGCTTTGAATAAGTTGAAGTGAGTGTGTTGTTTGTCTTTTTTAGTATGAGATTGATAATCTGATGGGAATTCTACATACACCTATCAATTCTTGCAGGTCGGTATGGGAACCAGAGAGCTCTCCAAAGTTCTTTGTGACGGACAAAGAGGTGGCTCTCCGAAATGCAATTGCGGAGCACTTCCCAAAATCCACCTCAAACCTATGTGCCTGGCACATTGATTGTAACATTGTCACCAACTGCAAACAGGCTTTTGCATCCAAGGCAGACAAATGGACAAATTGCATGAAGCTATGGCACGAGGTTACATACGCTCCAGGCAAACCCTCTTTCAACACAGCTTGGGGAAAGCTTCAGGTGGACCTCAGGGAACGAGCAAATGTTCTGGAATACCTTCAGAACCATGTTCTGCCCTTTTGCACACAATTCATGTCTGCATGGGCTGGGAAAACACCCCACTTGGGGAATCTGACGTCATCTAGAGGTGAATCAGCTCATAGCTGGCTCAAAACATACGTGACATCTGTCAAGATTGACTTTGCTACCCTTTTCCTGACCATTTCATCAGCTGTGGACCGGCAACTGGACAAAGCACAGGTCACAATTGGCCATGA
The DNA here is from genome assembly GCA_007896445.1 of Puccinia hordei. Classification (NCBI taxonomy): domain Eukaryota; kingdom Fungi; phylum Basidiomycota; class Pucciniomycetes; order Pucciniales; family Pucciniaceae; genus Puccinia; species Puccinia hordei. The sequence goes on from RDRW01000351.1 coordinate 34,598, forward strand.
AAGGATCAAGGGCTATCCGTATTCCCAAAGGTTTTCAAGCCGCTTCACACCAAGATCTCAACCCATGCCCTCAAATTGGCTATTGGAGAGTACAATAAGTACTTGAAAATGAAGAAGGCCAAACGTGATGATCCGGTCAGGCAGTGTATGGGGAACTTCAATGCGGGAATGGGGGTCCCATGTGCACACTTGATTGAAAAGTTGCTTGAAGAGAAGGGTGATGTGGAACCAGCTGACTTTCATCCCGAGTGGCAATTGTCTTACAACCCAGATGGACCAGTCAGTGTATAAATCTGCCCCCTCCTCCATAACCCATTGGCTAATCCTGTTTGACCTTGCTTAAATTACAGAACCTTGATGAGGAGCCATATAACTTTGACGATTATTTTGAGGCGCTAAAGCAGTTGACTTGGAATCTCACCCCTCAACAGCTTTGCCGGCACTCATGAAGAATTTGTGTCGAGTTGTTGCAAACACACATGTGGTCCCACTGATTGAGCCAGACCCCATCAGACAAACAACCAAACCAAATCAACCTTGGAAGAAGAAGAATGGAAGCCGCCGTGTGCAAACCCAAGATCCTACTCAGGCAGAAATCATGGAGTCTCAGATTGAAAAGGCACAGACAGCCAAAGGGAAACAGTGCGCAAGGACCAGTCAGAATCAAGCAGGCCGGAGAAGTTTGGACAAGTTGCAAAAATATAGCTCTTCATCAATGGAAGACCCTGATGAGCTGCCCACCTTGGCCAGACTGACCGCCCCAAAACCGCAAGGCCGACCAAGAAAGGCTCCCAATCCCGCAAAATCTTCTGAAGAAGACAATCAGAGCCCACTGTGTGTGGCCAAGCGCCGAGGCTGACCTCCAAAGCCTCAGCTACCATCTACATATGCAGCCAACAAAGACTACCAACCAGGCCGCACATCACAAAAGCGGAGAGCAAGTCCCCCCACTTGCGACCGGCCCAAGTCCCAACACCGTATGGAAGAAAAGCGCTCAGTCTTGTCTGCATTGAGTCAGATGTCTTTGGCAAAAAGGAGCTCCGCAGATGGCAGTCAGTCTGGGTCATCTGGTGGAGTATCAGACTCATCCAATGATCAATCTGATGGCAGTGATGGAGATCCCTTTGGGTCTGAAGGAGATGCATGTGAATTTGCAGAGGACAATCTGATTGATATTCCTCTTGCCGGGACTTCAATGTCAACTTCCCTGGTAAGCCCCTTTAATCAAACCAAGACGCTTCTCCTAATAGTTATTGGCCTAATTGTTTGGTTGTATTTTTGCAAATCAGGATGCTATTCCTATGTTGCATACGGAAGGTGATGGTCAGGCCAATGACCCCCCCAGGCCACCCACTTTGGAGGTAAATTAAAGGGTTAGGATGAGCCCATTCAATGAGTCAAAATTGTAACTGATTGCCTTTTCTGGTTGAATTCAGGATGAAAATATGTTTGTCAAAAGTGGTCCCACCTTAGGGACACTGGCTCAAGCCTCCAAAGAGGTTCTGTCTGATAAATCAGTAAGTGAACATAGTGTGAATTCATTATGATTACTCATGAGAGCAAAGCAATTTACTCACTCTCTTGTGCTTATGCTGAATTTGCCCTCATCTCCCCCAGGTTGATAAGTTACCTCCTTGGGTCATTAAGTATGTCCAATCAACTTATAACCCAAAAGGGGATGGCAACTGTGGGTATTCTTGTGTGGCACATGCATTGGCTGCTGAACAACCCAAGCACCCGTATGCTAGAGACAATGGGTGGTATCAAGTGCGATTGGACATGTTACACGAGCTGCACATCAACAGGGCACTTTGGACAAGGAAGCTAGGTGGACCAGAAATGTTTGAGGAGACCTACAACAGCATTCGCGTGGAGAATCCCAAGGGACCAGTGCCCACTTCCAAGTGGATGGGCAGGCTTGATGGTGGTTCTATTCTGGCTAATGCATACAATAGGCCAGTGGTGTTCCTCACAAACTGTCAGAATTCTGGTCCTACTCCGCTCTCATTCTTTATTCCTGTTCCTGTTTGGCCATGTGGTCACCTCCTGAATGGCCAAGTGGCCTTGTTTCCTGTCCTGTATGGCCAAGTGGCCTTGTTCCCTGTTCCAGTTCCCTGTTCCAGTTCCTGTCCCCAGTATGTTCCTGTTCCTGTTCCCTGTCCTGTCCCCTGTCCTGTCCCCTGTCTCCTGTCCCTGTTCCTGTTCCTGTTCCTGTTCCCATCCCTTCTCCTGTCCCAGTTAGTTCAAGTACATGTCTTGTACCTGTTGTACTGTTTGTTACTTGTTGTCAGGCCCCCTCTGGATCTTGTGCAGGGGGCTCTCTAGTTGTGTGTACGTGTCAGCTCCTCATGAGAAGTAATCAAATCATCGAGTCTGAGCATCAACTTTTTCCTATCCTCCTTGGTCCTATCTCTGGATCCCTCAAGATAGCTACCTCCATCCATTGCATGTTTATCTTGAGCTGAAATCTCAACACAAACAACCGAGCAGCTGGCTGCATGACGTTTCTCCCTTCAACTGTTGCACCCAACCCCAAACCAGCCAGCCCAATCTACCTTGCACTAATTAACGGGAATCACTGGATACATGTTATAGTCAAGCGTGGCCTAGTACCTTTCCCCCCACCGTCCATACCTAGAAAATTTCCAAAGAGCCAAGCTCCTGGTTGGTTGAGCATCATTGAACCTGCCACACTTCTTTACTCCAAAACTTGAAAGCCAATGTAACACCCCTCCTCTGATTTGTAATTACTATATTAAATTTGTTTCCATAAATAAAAGTAGAGTCAACATTACTCCTGAATATGGTCACATTACACATTGCCAATACTTCCAATACTTCACCTATGATGAAGGGCCATATTAGAATTACAGGTAATCATACTTTTAACTGATCATTAATAAAATTTTCAGTTATTAGTATCATATCATCTGTATAATAAGTTTTATTTGCACACCAAGACTGACACCTATAATGTAGGAAAAAGATAAACCAAAAGGCAAATAATGTATCATTCGGATGGAAGTGATCAATAGAACATGCAACATGTAGAGCTGGAGACACAGGATAGGAGTTAAATACCATACAAGTCAGAAGTGATAGTTGGACAAAGCTATTTCTATATCTTGAGAAAAAATGTGGAGTAGGTGGTGAGTAGCAAAGTAGTGGTGAAATTCTTTGTAGGTTCTTTCCCAATCCACTTGGGGGAGTCCATTCTCACCAATATTGTTGGAGCCCATAGCACACAAGAAGTCCAGAAAATATATACAAAGATTGTCTAAATTTTGGTGGGGCATTGGGAGATTAAAACCACCATCCACCTTTTGTTTAAGGACTTTGGCCCCAAATTCTAGCAAGGCTGAAGCATTGGCATTTCTGGCAGTCTGTCTGTTGAATGTGAAGACCGATGTTGGACCAAAAACAAGCAGACCAGCTAGCATCTGGATCTGAGAGGGTGTATTCCTTGTGGAGCACTCATCCGTCCTTGTATGCTTTGGACGTGGACGGGTAAAGTTGGAGAAGCTGCAGATATACGCCAGAGCTGACATTGCCCCGGGCGAGTTGAGGACTCATGACCCTCATTGTCTGACTGCTTGTATTTGGCTTTGATTTTGTTGGCGAGAACTTCCAGATACTTGTATTCCTTGGGACTGCATGCGGGATGCTGAGAAAGCTCAGTGCATTTTTGCCAGAAGTCCAAACCTGATTTGCAGTGTTTTGGGGTGGAAAGTGGTAAGCAGGAGGTTTATTGTCATACATCTTATGAGGAAACAGAACTTATGTGATTTTTCATGACTACCAGACATTGTTGTTGCGTGGAAATACGTCTAAAGTTTGAAGGAGGAGGAGAAAACGCTGTTGCTGTTGGTTGGATTGCAAAGTAAAACAGATGTCAGCTGCCGCTCCTGGAATTGAGTACCTTTTGCAGTGGGAATATGAGAAAGGGGAATATCAGGCCTTGCGGGGGGCACTTTGGGTGTGTATGTAGTGTCTCTAGGGGGCTTAGACTGGGGATTTGGGGCCTGGTATGCATCTGTGGGTAATTCCCGGGGCCCTTTAGGCCAAGATGTGTCCCTTGCACATTTTTCCTGGGCCTTGGGTGCAATGGGGGGCTTGGGAGGGGGCCTAGTGGCACATTCACACCTTGAATGTGTCCATAGGGGCCACTGGTTCTAGTTGGCCCCTTTTGGCCAGGCCCAGGTGGCCCATCTGGCCCCTTTTGGCCAGGCCCAGGTGGCCCATCTGGCACCTTTTTCCCAGGCCCATGTGGCCCATCTGGCCCCTTTGGTCCAGGCCCAGGTGGCCCATCTGGCCCCTTTTGGCCAGGCCCAGGTGGCCCATCTGGCCCCTTTGGGCCAGGCCCAGCTGGCCCATCTGGCACCTTTGGGCCAGGCCCAGCTGGCCCACTTTCAGGAGCGGGCAGGGTTTTGGGTGAGGGGCAGGGGGGACAGGGGGGCACGGGGGAAACGGGAGGAGCGGGGGAAAAGGGGGGAACGGGTGGACATCAACTTACTTGTTGATGTCCTGGCGGCTGGCTTGAGGTTGTCGGGTGGCTGGGTTGTTCCGGCGGCTCGGGTTGGTCAATTGGGCAGGGTAGGTCGGGTAGTGGGCTGGGTTGTGCGGCGGCCGGCTGGTAGGTGGGTGGGGGTGGTTGGTCTGCTGGTGGGGTTGGTGAGATGGTGGTTGGGGAGGGATTTGAGGAGGGGGGGGAGGACCGATCGGCAAAGGATTGGGGGGAGGGGGCGGGGGGGGTATGCTGATGTCATGTGTACATTCCTGTGTACGCATGACATCAGCATGTATGTAGGCAGGGGTGTTCCCCTGCCTATATACATAGGTCAGCGGTGCGCCAATCTATGTGTATAGGCAGGGGCGTGCCCCCGCCTATACACATAGAAAGGGTGTGCGGTTTGCACGCCCTTTTCTGAATGGGGAGTGCAACCGCACGCCTGTAGGGAGGCGTGGTGTTTCACGCCTGTAGTTGGGCGTGCAGCCCGCACGCTCATCTACAGGCGTGCAGCCCGCACGCCCATCTACAGGCATGCTGACGCCCGATAAAAAAAAGGCGTGCGGGCAGCACGCCTTTTTTTTATTGGCGTGTGTTGGGCGTAGGTGTGCGCCCATTGGCATGGGTTTATCAACCCCCGCATAGGTGAGGCCAACTTTTTCTTCTTCTGTATCTTCTTCAGATCCCCCTTGTTTGAATTTACCAATACTAATGCTTTTGTCCATCAAATCCTCATCAGTATAAGAATTTTGTAAGTTTTGAAGAAACTGGGGAGCCATCTTGATAATATCTTCCAAAGTGAGTGTACAAGTTCGTTTGTAAAACTTCCTCCTTACTGAGTCTGGAACTTGAGTTGACGGGACTTCTAATGTTCTATTTTTTTCTGATGTAAACTTCTTTTTAAATGGATTGATCTTTGGTTCTTTTTCATTCAGGGGTAGACTGGCTTCCTCCTCTGATTCAGCTTCTTCCATCCATGCTCCTGGATAGCTCTTCCTTCTTGCCGGTTTAATCGCTTCTTGGTTTGCTGGAGGCTCTTGTGACTGGCTTCCACCCACATTTTTATCTTGGATCCTTTGAGATTTTCTTATCCCAAAGCCAATATTATTCTGTAAAGAATCCTCTAAATCATGTGTCTGAGGTGGAACCCATCATCCCCACTCGTCAATCTCTGCTATTGCTGAAGTTGAATCCTTTGCTTGTTGATTTACTTCCTTGGCTTTCTGCTCATCTTTAGCCTCTTCTTGTGAAAATTTTTGTACCATCTCTCTTATGGATGCATCCTCTCGCAACACCACTGGCAGGCGGTTTGGATAATAATACACACCTTGTATCCGCAGCACTCTCCTATTTTGGAAATCCTGTTGTAAGTTTTCACATTTTGTTACAATGTGCTTTCCTTTACAATAATAACACTCAGGAGGGGAATATCTTGGCCTGTTTTCTAAAAATCCCGGAGATGGGGGCCTGTTAAAATGATGTGGGATCCCTTTCTTCTGACTCTCCACCATTGTTGTCAAATTTTTCACTTTCTCTTCCAAAGAAGCTTGGGTTGATACCTCCTTAGGATCCTGCTAATTCACATTCTTCTTAGGAGTTTCTGTCTTGACAGTTTCTTCATCCTCTAATTCCAAAAGATCCAAAGCCAGTTCTGTATATTCTTTCAAAGTTGGTAAGTCTGGAACAATTGGTCTCCCATCTTTGGTTTTCTTAAGTTTCTTTGTATGTGACAGTTCCCTCAGGACCTCATTTTTCAACTCCTTGGACAATTTCTTCCACAGGGGCTCCCCATTGTTCTCATTAATATTTGGGTAATCCATGTGTATCAAATAGTCTAACATTTCTTCATATTCCCCAATGAATTTCCGGTATTCCTGTTTGGTGTGGATTCCCCCTGAATCTTGGATTCTTTTGATAAGTTGAGGTATGGAATCTTCCTTGAATCTCCTATGTGGTGTAGCTCTTCCCCATTTCCTCATTAAATCTCTTTTTAGAACTTCCCAATCACTAGTCTCATGTCCCTCCATAAGTTCAATGGCTTTGCTTATTTTTTGGTTGGGAATGATGAAAGGTAATTGCCTTGCTAAATCTCTACTGCAATCTTGAATGGATGCCATCTTCTCAATTCTTTTAATGAAATCTTCCACCTCTGTTCCATCAAAATTTATATTGGTTTTCTTTGTTTCCAGATATCCCCGCAAGGTTCCTTCTTCTGGCAATGTGATAGTCCCACTTTTCTCAAAATGGGAATCTGCAGGACTGTTGGATGGTGTTTCTTGAGGAGTTCCTCTGGGCATAAAAGCTGGCCTCATCCTGGATCTGTTAATGCTGTAAGCTGCTGAGTTTTCATAGCCTGTTTGTGGATTAGGTGTTCCTGGAAATTCTTTTACTGTGAACTGGGGGAATGGTGTTGATGTGGCAAAACGTTTTTGCTGTGCATGTGTCCGGCGTGCTTCAGGATAAGACCCTGTGGCTAGGAATTTTGATTGAACTTGGGGAGTCTCAGGAATGGGAACTTGCTGGCGTTCAGTGCTCTTGCCTTTTCCTGCTATCATTTGAATCATTTCCTCCATTTTTCTAATCTTCTCCATTTCATGCCTTTCCTTTTCTATTTATTCTTCCATAAAGGTGATCCTTGACTTTTGATCTTCATATTCTTGAAATCCTATTGTTACTGACTGTTCCTGCATCCCTGGATCTGCCATGGTGTATTCCTTGTAACTAGTTCCAAAACAATTGTTGAATAGCCTTATGAGTGCTTCCTTCTCTCTTTGGATGTGCTTTTCTGAATGTTTTGAAGTTGAAGGGTGATCTTGATGAAGGTTTTCAGCCACTGTTGGGACACCAGATGTGAGAACTCCTTTTGGGACAGGGGTATTTCTGTGAGGGGGAAATAGCAGTTATAGTATTTCAGGTATGTATGAATTTATTACAACTGTTAAGGGTGGTTTAAACGACCTTCCCCTCTATTTACTACAAGAGTTAACACAACAATTTTATTTATTGTTGTGGCTGATAACTTTCTTTTTTTTTCTTTAAGAGAACTATTTATGTAGTAATCTCTTATCAGACAAAGATCTAATTTCAACTTAAAAATAATCAGCAATGAGGTTGATGAAGGGGTCCGGGACGTAGATAGTGGATGGATTGTTACAGAAAGTTCTGGTAAATGGAATACAAGGTTTTTTTTTGGAATTGATGAGGAACAAGTATTTATATGTTTACGATTTATTTATTTCTTGTTAGATGTAGTCTGAGGAAATGAGTAAAAGGATGTGTTTTTTGGTATAATGTGAAATATTCAAAGTGTTGCACCCTCTTCCTTAACCTTTAGTTAAAAGAGCACAATTTTCCTTTTTGTTACTTTTGTGTATCTTAAACTGATATGAAAGATTTTGTTGTGGGTCACCTGATTAATATCACACTACTATATGGATGAGTAACTTTATTGAGTTGCTAGCTAGATGGTGGGGAGTGGGATGAATCTGGGATGATTTTCTTTCTGGGAGGGAACAACCTCCCTTTTTATAGTAAAATGTGAGGGATTTTTGCCGGTGGGATGTCTGATTGAGGTATTTATGCTGGTGGGGTCTCTTCTTCTACACTGCCTTCATGCATGCAGTGCATAAAGTGAGCTATTTCTGCTGGCGATGTTTTCTAATCCTGCACTGCTTCATGCGGGGAGTGCATAAAGTGAGCTATTTCTGCTGGTGAGGTTATGTACTCAGGCTGTGCCACAGAGCATGTGCTGCGTCTTGTGACCAGACAATAAACTATATACTACTTCTATATATATACTATGTACTTATTATTCATTATAATTCTTTTTTTAACTGTATATCTTTTGATTTAGCTGTGCAAACCCTAACATAAATGGGTGACTTATAGATTAAATTTACCCTAGATTTCAATTATGCACTTGTATTGCTACTATTTTAGCTTCTGAAAGATAATGAAAGAATATAATCCTGCATGATACTTGAAACAGGGTTTGGAATACCACAACGGGTGGTTTGAAAGACCTGCCCTCTGAAATGGTACTATGCAAATAACTAAGAGTCTTTTAATCAATATTTATAAGTATATGGCTGATTCCAAGATATATCTTACTTTTATATAGTAATCTCTATCAGACCTAGATACCTCAAGTCACTATTTGGGTAGATCTGTTACAACTTCTATCAATGATGGATAAAAATAATCCAGTGGGATTAATTCTGTAATATATGAATTGTTACTAATAATGGGTTGTTAATTGAAGGTTGGTAATGATCTCTTCCTTAAAAAATCTCTTGATAAGGCACTTTAATCAATACTAGAGCTTCTGTTACTACTACTGCTTGTTACGGTTAATAATACTATTTGTCACTGTTACTACTACTACTACTACAATCACAATCACAACCACAACCACTACCACTACCACTACCACTACCACTACCACTAACTAAAACTACCACTAAATAAATAACCACTGTGACCAAACCTCTGTAGGCTGATGATAAAAAAGGGAAATCAAAAGGGGGAAAGAGGCCTCCTTATATATTGAAGACTGAGGGATTTTGGCTCCAGGGGAGCTCCTTGTGAGTGTGCTATGCTGCAGGATTTTGCCCTGGGAGGGAATTAAGCTGCAGGAAAACCACATATACACCTTATCTGCCTGCATATGCTGCACCACATGATATCCTATGTTGCTTATCTGCCTGCATATATTACACAGCATCTGGATATACGTACTGCACTGCCTGCCAAACAATGAGGGAATAATGCTTCAGGGACATATCTATATACCTTATCTGCCTGCATATAATGTACAGCATGATATCATGTGTTGATATGAGAACCAAACAACATGACACATAATTCACACACCTGCATGACCAGCTGTTAACTCCTTCCACCCAGAATATTGGGGGCCAAAGCCTCTCCTCCCGCATTGCTCCTTCCACCCTTCTTCCTTCTCACCTAATTAATTCCTCCCTCCAAATCACAAAATCCTGATTCCTCCACCCTTATAATGCCATATACCACCCTTATAAAGGTGGTATACCCTTATAACTGACTGTACCACTACATCCTTCCATCCTTCCTTCCATACCTGGTTGAGACATGTTCTCCCACTACTTACCACCCCACCTTGTCCCTTCCTGGTTGAGATATGTTCTCCCAATACCTTCCATCTCTTCTATTCCCTTCCTTTATACCCTATTCCCTCCTATGTACCCCTTGTCCTCCATTCCATTCCTCATAACGCTGTGCTATCTGTAATCCTATTGTCCTGCGTAGAAGTGTATCTTGCACTTATTATACGATTCCCCCTCTTGTAATGAATGTTGCTTGTGTATATGCTATCCCAATGCTTCCACCATGTGCTTAAGGCATTGTCACACAAATGGAGCACCACACCGTGGTACAGTACCACAATATGTACATGCGGACTGTATGCAGTTGAGTGGGGGTGTGAGCTGCATGGCACTAGCAATACATGTGAATGACAGCTGCGGGATAAAACCTCCTGTTTTTATACAGGATATTACTGTCCTGTTGGTGTCATAGGACATTGCAACCTGAAACACTATCATGACCCGGTTTTGCCCCCAGTGGTTGTCTCTGCCATAGTAGCAAGCTGACAAAAATGATATGTTTTTTTGCGGGAGTGATGCTCAGGGTTATTGGTGAGAGCGTCAGCACCTTCATTGCCGACATAGAGAGGAATTGCTTGTTGGGGGCAAAGACGGAGCTCCCTTAGGAGGTTTTGGAGCCACAGGCTCTCTACGCAATTCAACTAGAGCCTTGTAATCTGCCTCCTTGCTGCACAGGAATACAGAGTTTCTTGCAAGTAAATTTCCCTGTGCAGTCCCAGGACCCATGATTTTGCGATAGGAAGTCACATTTTCAACCGATGGTGATATCTATTGAATGTTTTTCCTGGGACAAAGCACATGTGGAACTCGATCCTTGAGATCACTCATGACTCAGTCAGCTTACAACAGGTGTATGTAGCTGAAATAGACCATCACGAACGATGCCTGGGAGATACAAGCCAAATGCCAAAACACATGTTGGCGTGTCAATTTCTTCTAGGGGGCTTTTAGCCATCAGGTACAAAATACATTCAGATCTTTTCATCGTTGATTTCGACCATCATGGGTGGCCATGTCGCCCCAGCCCCATTTCAAGCGGGGTTTTTCTCCAGGATGTTCGTGGAAAACCGATAATTTGGGTTCTTCATTTCCGTGCTCATGCGGGTCACCCTGGAAGTCGACAATATAGGCTAAAGGCACCAATTTCCGTCATCAGAGGAGACTCATTTCTTTCAGCATATCAATAGAAATTGACTGACCGCAGCCACACTCTGGACATCTTCGGGGTCGGGAAGATGTCACCTTCATGTACAAGGTGTCGTGTGAATCTACAGGGAAGCCGGTACAGCCGACAATACGAGTTCGTTGCTAGGACCCAGCCGAGTGATTGAATGATTGAATTGATCACTTCAACAAACCGAGAATGAAGTAGTCGGACTGATGGGGACGTACGAGCGAAAAAACCTTGACTGGGTTCTCTAGGGTACCCATATGATTGACGGCGAGAGGTTTGCGATCGAATGGATCATGGCCTTCCATACGAGAAAGGATTTCGTATCGTTCGATCCCAGTAGATTGCTCCAAGTCGGTTGGGACAGTTCCGGGCTTCGCACCCGTTCCTTGGATAATTGGTGGGCGAGCATCTGAAAGCGGTGGAAGAGGATGTGCGGGTTCGGAAACGAAATCTCAATGAAGCGTGGAAGTTGATTGACTTACCATGATGATCATCGCCCTGTGCAATGCGAGACACACTAAAGAATCTCGAATTACCTCTAAGGGGTACAGGGGCGAGTGTTCTTTTGGCGATGGCGACCGATTGACGGGTTATGGACGGAATGAGCATATTGAGCTATATTGAGCTATGTAAATATATGAGAAAGTTGAGGCAGTCTCGGCTCAAAAGAATCAAAGAGAGGTGATGTTCGATTGGACATCGGATGCAACTGCGATAGAGTCCGGGTGAACCGAGGTACACAGACAGTGATAGGCCTGTGACAGGAGCTACGACTCGGGCGCAACATGAATTGTCGACAGCGCTCCACCAAACAGGTCGTTCGACAAAGGCTCGACGCAATCCTCGACCATCTGGCTGAAACCACATCATGCTCTCTCATATTTTGACTATGAAGAAACTGTCTGGTTTCTTCTACTACAATGTGACATGTCGGTCCAAGTATAAGGGCCTCCAAAGATATAGCGGGTGTATCATTTTTCCAAGGTTGGGCAGATTTTCCAATTTCGAGCTGCATGAGGTGATCTTTGCAAAACCACAAAACTGACTTGGGCCTGTACCACACAGATTATGTTTTTCCTGCACCACATAAATTTTCATTTATTTTGCGCTTTTCTAACAACTCATCATTCAAAATTAAACAGATTTTGATAAATGTGTACCATTTGTTGTATGTGACTTCTCTGTTCTCCAAATGTGGAGTTTTTCCACTCCAAGTCAAACCATGAACATCACTCTTCAGAATCACCATCCACAATTTACCATCCCTGGCCATATGAAAATCACCCTGTGAATCTATTCTGGGTTCCAAACTCAAATTTTGTTATAAGCTAAGAGTATCCACAGTTGTTGTGGGGCTATTTTTGTTAAGTAATGTGACAGGAGAAATTTTTGGTAAGTGTTGAAAAAAGCTACTTGAAATTTTAACAGTAAAGAAACTGTAGCACACACCTTGGTTAGCTGTTTTATTTTTTTTATCTTTATTAATGCACCCTGCACACAATTGTTGAGAAAGTGACTTCATATTTTACTTCATTTCCCACAATGCCTATCTCAATTCTCTTTCTTGTTCTCCTACTAAATCAATCCTTTCAGATTCCTCCTCTCAGCTCATCACAGAGGTTCTTTGGATTTGAAAACCAAGTTGAACACAGCCAAGATGAATCACATGATAACCATCAGAAGAATTCTTGACAATGGATTTTCAAGGAACCAAGAAGCTGGAAAAAAACAAATAATGGATGAATACTTTGATGAAACTTCCACCTACACTCTGGAAATGTTTTAATACAATTTCACATGAGAAAGGGGATGTTTTTAAGACTAGTGGATTCCCTTCAAAATTCATAGCATATACTGGACACTCCAAAGAGTAAGATGTTTTTTCACATTAAAATGACAACAGAATCCTGAATTATATCTAAAGGACTGTTGTGGGAATGTCAGCATTTCCCCCTACCAAAATATAACTTGTGCTATTTGAAAATTGGAATCCAGATGCTCTGCAGATGCCACTGATCAATATGTGCAAATTGGCCAAACAACTGCCATTGAATCATTGAGAGGGCTGTTTCCAACAACAGCACCATCATTTGGGATGAGTATCTTTGGGAGCCAAATACTTAAAAACTTTCCCAGATCATGCATTAATACAAATTGTGTGGTTTAGAGGGTAAGTTGATGGCATGCATTGGGGTTGAACTTGGAAGAACTTCCCTCAAGCCTGAAATGGAAAATAAAAATGAAACAAAGTTTAAACAAACATTTCCAGGGGAAAAATTCTGCCATTCATTTACTCCCATGGGGACTGTGAATTTTTTCTCCTAGTTATTTTATTTAAAGCCAGGCAACATGAATTCACTACCTTGTGCCAGAAGACCTTGGAAATACCAGAGCCACCAGAATTTTTTCCTCATGGATTTGAAAATTGTTTGATTGGTGCTGTCCACTCTGCCTTTGTGTTCAGGATGATAGGAGTGTGAAATTAGCCTTTGGATATGATTTTTATCCAAGTGGTTGACTAACCTGGTTCCTGTAGAATTACTCTTCTTTCAGAGTAGATTAAGCTTGGGAAGTAACTGAGCTGTTTTTTTTCAGTTTCCAGGAGTTTGGTGAGGAAATCAGTGGTGTCATCCTGCTTAGCCAAGAATATTCCAGCTAAGGAACCCAAAAGGGCTTCCACCAGTCTTAGTGTCAGCCTCTGTGATGCCAAGGAGTACTCCTTCTAGCTACACAAGGTGCAAAATATAAAGATAAAGAGCAAAAAGCTCTGGGATGATATAATATATCAAAGGGTAATTCCAATTTTGATATGAGAAATGAGGGTTTTTAATAATAAGAAAATGATTGATTATATTAAATAAACTTAATATAATTAAAAATATGAGGGGCCTGATAAATCAGGGGTGGTTTAATCCCTCAAAGGTATCTTTCAAGCAGAGGATTTAAGTACCTGAAAAAACTGGGGCCTGTAAACAGGGGTGGTGTAAATCCCATACAACAGATGGTGGAGAATATCAAGAGAAAGGGTTATTTACTTACTAGTAAAAAATACCTTAACAATATTGAGATTCTTCTAAGGGGAAATTGGGTAGTTGGAAGCGCTTGGAAAGGTTGTTGGAAGGGCTGGATGGACACTGGGCAATTTCAGGGGAGTAAATAGGGGCTAAAGAATAGATACTAAGACCTTACCAGACAGAATAACAATAGTGGAGCTATGGTGACCACAATTGGGTAAGAATTGTAGTATATATATTAAAGCATGAGGAATCAAAATACAGGGGAAAGAAGGGCTCCTTAAATGCCTTTCTGGAGTCCTGATGGCGAAAAACAGGATGTGTTTTTGGCTATGGGAAAAATAAAAGGAAGGATTTAAGATTTAATAGAAATGCATGTAGTTTTTTATCAAATTTCCATATGTACAGGCTGTCTACTTTTGGTACAGTCTGGTTATTTTCCATTGTTAGAATCTTGAGGCGCTTTTGAACCTCTGACAAGGTTTGTTAGATGTATTCATCAAAGGTTTCAATTACATGTCAAAATGTATTGATTAAATGTCATATGTACTTGTTGATCACACTTGTCAGAGTTTAAGTGCTCTGTATTGTGTACAATGTGAAAATACTTCTATTTATTTGTTCTGGGGGCGCTTCAAGAGCTTTTTATATAATTCCTGCCATGCAGGCTCTTTGGGCATGCATGACTGCAAAGATCTGTCAACAGACATTTTCTCACTAAGGATGTATTTTTATTTTGAACGGTAGTTCAATTATTATTTTTCAGAGGTTTTCATGTTGTTTCCTTCCCTTTTTTTTTGGTCTTTGTTCCTCTGACTCATCCTTAGTGTGGCTTGTATTTAAATTAATAATATAGTATTGTCACTATTAGTGTATATGTATTTAAATTACATCATTTCTATTATATGTATTTATATCATACTGTTATTATTTAAATGCATTATTATTTCGTGGTTTTGTATATGTATTTATTATTTTTATTCTATGTTTAAATATCTAATAATTGTTTCAGCGCTTAGTAGCAATATTCTTTTAAGTTGTTTTACTACTAGCGGTTTTAAGTTTTCTGGTGTACTTTTTCTGAAGTACCCTAGGTTATTTTACACGCTCTTCAACATTATTTAATAATATTTTCACTTATCTAAATATTTATTAAGATATTCATTGTTTTATATTTATTACTGCATTTATCTATTTATTATTATGTTACTATGTAATAATGTATTTTTTATTTACATATTGCTTTTTTATGTTGTTTTATCTTTTTATTATTCATTCATTACCTTTTATTAAATGAGCAATAATATATTTTGTATTTTGTTCTAGTCAGGTTGTCTCTGAACTAGTAGCAAGCTGACACTTGGAATGAATCTGGAGTGATTCTTTGATTCTGAGGGTATTTGGACAATCAGATCCAGATGAATTCTTTCAAGAACTATAGACACTGGTTGAGATTCAACTTTAAATTATTGTTTTGTAATCTTTGACAGGATACACACTTTGCATTCAAATTCATATTCTTCTGCCTTTGAGGCCAAAAACAGGATGAATCAATTGATGTGGGATAGAAGCATGAGCATATATTTTGTGGATTGTTGTTGATATTATTTTTCATACTGTTTCTGTGGTTTGATCCAGGTGTTGTTTAGTTGACCATTCCTCCAAACATGTCTGGAATGTGGATTGTAAATAGATTTTTGTTTACCAATACACTGAACAGGCTCAGATGGTTTTTTTATACTTCAAACCTGACCTGCTTTGCTAATATTTCACATCCCTTTTCTGTTAAGTCTCCTGCACTTATGAGATTGATTTCCATTTCCATAAAGTAGAGATAATTGCCTAGCAAGACGTAATTAACCTGGGCCTCTAAAGTCAAAACATGACACAAGGATTGGGGAGCCCTATTGGTTTTATTCCAAAGGATAGAATATAAAACTGTTAGAAAGAAAAGTGGAAGGGAAGTAATTGATTGATCTTTTATTGATTTTTCTGTATTTTTTTAGAGTGCTCCGTGCAATGAAATGAGCTCAAGCTGGAAAATTTGGCTACATGTTTCCAGAGACTTGAGAAGTTCAACAGCCTCCTCACACACCAAGGAAACAGTGGAGGTAAATCAGAATTAGTGACATAATCATCCCTTATTTTAGACTTGAAGTCAAGGTTGATATGAGGTAACCTGTTTCTGATTATTATCTTATCTTATTTGTATTGATTTGTTGTAGTTGATATTGATATTTTACTGAAGAAAGAGAAAAGGGAAAGTTAAAGAGGAAACAGGATTGGAGGACATAGCAGGAATACTGTAAAAGAAGCAAGATTCAAAAAGCGGACTGACTGAAAATACTACTGGTACTGGGTGAAAGAGGCCTTCTTTTGGTTAGAGTGTTGAAGGTATTAACAACTGTGCAACAGAAGATTTCTCAATTGAATCACAACCTGAGCGCAAGAGGAATATAACACAGGATCCAGAGTGTGAGTACTTCAATTCTGAAGATGGATGTCTGAAATTTCCCATTGAGAACGGTTCACAGAAATGGAGAGAACAAATCAAACTCATCATCTTCAGCAACTTCAAGAAACACCACACTACAACAACCCTTCTCCAATAAACTTTCAAGTCCTGGTCAACATACTCAACTGATTCCATCAAGATTCTCAGCAAGTGAAACTTCCAGAATTTAGTTACATTATTGAAGATAACCTGTAGTGTTATTATTAAGGTATTAATTCTACTTTTCTCAATAACTGTACTATGATCATTCAATTATTGACCTTGTGTATATTATTATTAAGTTGTTCATCTGATTTTTAAGAGTGAAATACAATCCTTTAACTACTCTATCTAGATAGGAAGGACACAACGCCTAGGATTCTTACATAGAGTGTAAGCTGTAACTGGTGTGGCAATCCTGTTCCTTCTCACATCATTCCTTTTACATCTTATATTCCATCCATATATTCATTAATATTATTCCAGATTCAGATTCTACACCTTATTTTACCCCTAGTCACACACTCAAACCACCCTTGATCTCCTTTTGGATCAGAAGGTATTAACATTCATAGTTTTCGTAGGTACATGTCAGAATTCTGGTCCTACTCCGCTCTCAGTCTTTATTCCTGTTCCTGTTAGGCCATGTGGCCACCTCCTGTATGGCCAAGTGGCCTCATTTCCTGTCCTGTTTGGCCAAGTGGCCTTGTTTCCTGTTTCCTGTTCCTGTCCCCAGTTCCAGTTCCTGTCCTGTCCCCTGTCCCCTGTCCTGTCTCCTGTCCTGTTCCCAGTAACTGTCCCCTGTTTAGTGATTAGTCATGTCTAGGCCCCCTTTTGATCTTTCAAGGGGGCTCTCTAGTTTTTTCTATTTAATCCTGCTCCTCTCTTGTGAAATAAAATCATCGAGTCTGAGCATAAACTTTTTCCTATCCTCCTTGGTCCTACCTCTGGATCCCTCAAGATAGCTACCTCCCACAATTGCCTGTTTTTGTTGAGCTGAAATCTTGACAGTACATTCTTTTCTTTTCTTTTCCTTTTTGGCTTACATCATCCAAGTCATTATTATTTCAGTAAATAAAAAAATCTTCAGAAGCTACAACAAATGCACATCATTACTACATACATTCACTTCACTATTACACTTGTAGTCTTTTGCTCATCATTATCACTATTATGGTCATTGATCATCATGATATCTTGTAATACTGTGCTTATCATTTGTTCCCCTCTTGAAGGGCCTTTCCACATATATACTCCACTCTGTTGTAGTATTACCACAATGCGATTTCTACCCCACACAACCTGTATGACCTTTTACCCCAAAATATTAGATTCAATTTCATCTTTTACCTAGAAATTTTAGATATCCTTGCCATTAAACCTTTTACACAAAATATTTTCCCACAAAACTCCACCTCAAACACTTTCCATACCTCAGAGGCAATAGTAGCCAGCTTATGAGTACTAGTCAGTCTAAGATTAAAATACAAAAGCCACACCTTTTATTTTATTCTTAGTGTTACACTCTTCCCTATCAGCATTAGTCAGGAAGGCAGCTCTTATATCAGCACCTTTGTCTTAACTTACATTAGTACTAGTCTAGTTATATGTATCCCTTCCAAGCTCAATTCTGGCCTTAGAGTAGTTCCACACCACCCGGCTCTGTCTTGACCAATCTGCTTCCTGATGCAAACATGATTTATTACAGGTTATAGAGAAAAAAAATTCCCTAAGAGCAGGCTTGGATGTTCCTCAAGGACTTTCCAAAGTGGAATAACTTCTCTGAGAATTGTACCATTCAAATTTTGTGAAAATTGGTCCAGGCTGCAACTCAATACAACACCCCAGCAACTATTCAATCCAGCTTGACTCCCCGCCAGATTCTTATACTTCCTGCAAGCAACCTCCAGGAGTTCATACAACTAAATATTCACTCATGGACATCAATTATAACATTGAAAAATGAAATTGCTTTGGAATCAGTCAAGCAACTACCACAACCAAAATCTTGCAATGAAAAAAAATAAAAAAAATACAATAAGCAGGTGCTAAAGCTGAAGCAAATTGGACCACCATGGAGGTAATGTCACAGAATATAGGATTCTTTCCCAATGAAAACTCCAAGGATTTTTTTCAACTCCAAAAGAAGATGATTTTACATGACATGTATGAACAGGTGGAGGAAAGGAGGATATGTGCATCAAAAAAGTCAAACCCAAACAATCAGGTGGAATATTTGGTGAAAAATCAAGGATCAGGATCTTCTTCAAACTATATTGGATCTTATTTTCTTCATGAAGATAAGTTTTCACCTGACAGCAATGCTGAGAAAAAAATAATTAATCAGATGATGTTGACCCAATTCTTGATCCTCTCATTATGTGAACAAATTGGTTGTTTAATTAATCTCATGTTGATATTCTATGTTCATGCAAGCAATGTGATTATTTAGCTAGCCAGAACAAAAAGACAATGATTCTTATTCTATCACTCTTTTCCTGGCCCCAAAGTGTTCCCAATTGAGATCAATCAAGCCATTTTTCAGTCTCAGATGCTGTGCACCAGATAATAGCTCAAGTGTGTGTATTTTCTGTTCAGAAAATGTGTACTTTTCATTTCAAGGGGGAACTAGAGTGACAGAGCAAAGTATTTTAAAATTGGAAGATGAATCAAACTCATTGTCCTCCACAATAATGTTGTGGAGGATGATACAAGTCTTCATTATCATTTTCATTTGATGAGCATTCCAAATGCAAGAAGGTGTGGTGATAATACCTCAGCATGATTATCAAGACCCCAAAGGCATGTTCTATATCCTTTTGAAATGCCTCTTGAAGCTTTTGGAAGTTCTGGGAAGGAGTTTGTTGAGATACTATGTTAGCTTTGATGAAATTGGACCAATCAGGGTATATTCTTTCAGTGAGGTTATAATTGTGGTTGTTGTTTTGGCAGCTGCAAACTTCAAACTTTGAATCCCAAGCAGTTCAGATTTGGCCTCCAAGTATTTTTGATTGCTGGATTAAATTGATGTTGTTCAGAGCACCAGCTGTTCCATAAAAGACGCACCAGATCCACAATCATTGATTGGCTACAGCTTCTAACATGACTGTTGGCCTTTTATCCTTTCATTGATACTGTCCAGCCATTGAAATTGGACAGTTCTTCAATTCCCAGTGCATGCATTCCAAGCTTCCAATACAGCCTAGAAATCCTTTTTCATCATTGAAATCAAGGATCCTGATCAAGTCATCCCAGTTTGGCCTTTGAAGATATTGGTTGATTGCCTGAGTGAATTCACTGAGAGATTTTAGTGCGGTGGTTTGCCTGATCCTGCAATATTCATCAGTTTTATTGGTTTCACATCCATAGGCCAGCTGTCAAAGTGCAGAAGTGATCTTTGGAAAGATTGGAAAACCAAGCTTTCCAGTACAGTCCTAGGTAGAATTTATCTTTCAGTATTCTGTGCTTTCAAATTAGATATAAAATATAAAATACATACAGGTTTCTGAACAAAGTAAGGGCACACTGACTCCGCATTGTCAGCAATCTTCAGGAAGAGGTCCTTTATGAGCTGGAAGAAACATTCAAAATCTCTATGGTTGTAAGTTGAGGTTTCAACAAAGCAATCATTCAATGGCCTCCAGTGTCCTTCAGCATTTTGTATTTCCTTGTTTGGACTTTGTTGGACTGGCAGCTTGGAGTCTGTATCATCATGGCTTTTGAGGAAGAAGTCTCTAGAGTAAAAATTGTCTTCATTGTCTGTGTCTGATCCAAACAAATCCTCAAGCAAGAAACATTGTTTATTAGTGCGGTTTAGTATGATTTGTTGAAGCTAGCCAGTTTGGCTTCTTGATTTAGCCAACTAGGGCATCTCCACTGCTGGTGCTATGCTAAATATAGCACCCCAAACCCCATTTAGCAACACCACTGTGTTTGCTAAAATAGCAATCTTTATAGCTTGGTTGCTATAGCAGTTCCAGATCTGGAACTGCTATAGAAACTCAATAGCACCCCATTGGCCAAGTATCACACAGAAACCATTTGTGAAATCTCACCCCTCCCTCCCAGTCATTTCAATTCACACACAACCAGGATGCTTTGGTAACACCCAAAAGGTTTCACCGCTCCAAGCTACAATATATCATAGCTTGCAGTGCATAGAAACCCTGCCTTGGGCTGATAAGACTGCAGCAAGGTGCCCTGGCACAGTTGATATAGCAACTCAGATAGCTCACTGTGGTGGAGATGGCCTTAGTTCAGCAAATAGCAAACTTTAGCTGCAAGTCAAACTAGCCACACCAGTAATGATGCTTTTAGAAGTTAGAGCATCCACAGTTGTTTCACTAACTTTTCAACAACTGTTGAGCTCTTAGCAAGCTAAACAGTTAATTTATTGAGCCTGTCCCCACTTGTGGCTCAATAACCTGGCTCTATTGCTGGGTTATCAAGCTGGTTCCACACTTGTGCCCTCTGCAACTTGTGTTGCAGAGGAGCACTACCCGGGGTGGGAGTTAATGAGTGGGGAGAAGTTGGGGGTCGGTTGGGGGGAAGGTTCACTAAAAAGTGACCTGTGAAAATAGAGGACGGCCTACCTTATCAAGTGTTGAAGCTGTTGGTCATCTGTGCTCCATGCACGCTGTTTTCTCATTTTTCATGCGCAGCAATCAACTCATCAATCTGAACCTAACCTTTGGAAGTGAGAACTATATCTTTCATCCTCTCATCCTCAAAGCTTCAAATAATCAAATCTCAATTTAATCTCACTCAATCAAATCTTCTCACCCGATAAAAATCTCATCACTCAATCAAATTACTTCAAGATCAAGCAAGTATTGGCAAAGCCTTAACTTTGACAGTCTACATTGGCTTCCAACTTGGTGAGAAATGCCCATCGCATTTCAGGATCAACTCTTCATCAATACTGATTACATTTTTTTACTTTAGCTCTTGTCACTTATGTAGAGACTGTAAAATGGAGATGTGTCTGGTGAGATTCGAACTCACGACCTCAGCTAAGCTGAGACACATGCTAGAGTGCTGCCAAAACCAACTAGGCTACAGACGCTTGTGACTGCCAGGGTGTTGGTTGGTAGTGCTCATGGTTCAGCTGGTGATACATCATGGTAGCAGACTAACAGGCAACTCAACACCCCCCCTTGCTACATGATGTGGAGAGTGGGGATTGAACCCAAGAGGTATGGGGATTAGACCCATTAAGTGTGGGGATGTGACCCAGTAAGTGTGGGGATTTGACCCAAGGAAGTATGGGGATTTGGACCCATGTAGGTGTGGCCACTGTGGGAGTTGAACCCGGGACCTTGATGTAGGCTTAGAGGGGTTTTTGGTCTTACATGAAGCATTCACATCTTCATTCAGTCTCTTATGTAAGCGAGTAGCGCTTAGGTAGAATCTGGGCTCATAACCTGTAGAGACTGTAAAATGGAGATGTGTCTGGTGAGATTCGAACTCACGACCTCAGCTAAGCTGAGACACATGCTAGAGTGCTGCCTTTACCAACTAGGCTACAGACGCTTGTGACTGCCAGGGTGTTGGTTGGTAGTGCTCATGGTTCAGCTGGTGATACATCATGGTAGCAGACTAACAGGCAACTCAACACCCCCCCTTGCTACATCAAGGTCCCGGGTTCAACTCCCACAGTGGCCACACCTACATGGGTCCAAATCCCCATACTTCCTTGGGTCAAATCCCCACACTTACTGGGTCACATCCCCACACTTAATGGGTCTAATCCCCATACCTCTTGGGTTCAATCCCCACTCTCCACATCATGTAGCAAGGGGGGGTGTTGAGTTGCCTGTTAGTCTGCTACCATGATGTATCACCAGCTGAACCATGAGCACTACCAACCAACACCCTGGCAGTCACAAGCGTCTGTAGCCTAGTTGGTTTTGGCAGCACTCTAGCATGTGTCTCAGCTTAGCTGAGGTCGTGAGTTCGAATCTCACCAGACACATCTCCATTTTACAGTCTCTACAGGTTATGAGCCCAGATTCTACCTAAGCGCTACTCGCTTACATAAGAGACTGAATGAAGATGTGAATGCTTCATGTAAGACCAAAAACCCCTCTAAGCCTACATCAAGGTCCCGGGTTCAATTCCCACAGCGGCCACACCTACATGGGTCCAAATCCCCATCCTTCCTTGGGTCACGTCCCCACACTTACTGGGTCACATCCCCACACTTAATGGGTCTAATCCCCATACCTCTTGGGTTCAATTCCCACTCTCCACATCATGTAGCAAGGGGGGGTGTTGAGTTGCCTGTTAGTCTGCTACCATGATGTATCACCAGCTGAACCATGAGCACTACCAACCAACACCCTGGCAGTCACAAGCGTCTGTAGCCTAGTTGGTAAAGGCAGCACTCTAGCATGTGTCTCAGCTTAGCTGAGGTCGTGAGTTCGAATCTCACCAGACACATCTCCATTTTACAGTCTCTACAACTTATATTATCACTCTACAACTCTTTGTCATACATCTTTTAGAACCTATTTACATAGGGTTTGTTTATTTCTCTTTCATCACTCTCATCCTAAAACATAATCTGATTTCCTTTTTCTCTTTTCCAGTCTCTTCATATTATCATTGATTGCCTGTCATCATATTTTACATCAATACACTCAGAACATTATCCAGAGTTTGTTTAGTTTCCTCTTTCTTGTTCATTTCTCTTTTCATTGTTTAACACTATCTCATGTTTTTGTTTTCAGTTCTGGTTTTGGTTTGAAATAAATTCATTATAGGTCTTTTATCAAGCTTGACAGCGGTCCATAAATTTATGGACCTCTATTGAGAATCCTAGAGAATCAAGTGCTATTGAGCGCACAAGTGGGGTGTCATCTTGATAAAGCTAGCTTATTGAGCCAACTTATCGGATCGACTGTGGATGCTCCTAGAGGATCCCGTTCACCCTGGTGTGGTAAGTAAATCACTCTATGGCTTCAAGCAATCCCTGTGCCAATGAGATATTGACCTCGTGCCGGCCTGGAAACCTGAAAAGGTCTTGCATTGGATTCGGGGCTCTTAGAGCCAAACTTTAAAATGGTCTTCAAGTTGCCTTCAAGGCCCAGCTAGCCTGTTTTCAAGTCAACTGCGGATTTGAATTTGAAGTCGACTTGAAGACAAAAACACTCAGGGCCTGTACCATACAAAAACTGTTTTTTCACAAGGGAAAAAAACATTTTTTTTTTGCGCTGTGGTGTGCTAAATGCGTTCAAGTATCAAAAGTACATAAAGGCATAGTTTTATATCAAGAAGGAGGGATATTACTGGTTTTTTTATGGACAAATTGGATTCTGCCGGGTATTTAACCCATAGTCACTCTCTGAACAACCACAGGGCCAGCTGCACTTAGACAAAACCCAGTCAGGATAAAATCAGTTTTGTTTAAATTATAAGTACATAGTTAAAGTTTAATGTATAGCCACACGCAGAGTCACATGTATAGTCACACGTAGAGTCACATGTATAGTCACACGTAGAGTCACATGTATAGTCACATGATTCATCACATGCTTGTTTAGGACTCACCAGCTAAAATGCCTCATGTTTCTACTCACCAGCTAAAATGCCTCATATTTTACTATATAAAGGGGAGGTTGTTCCCCCCAAGAAGGAAAATCATCCCAGTTTTGGATGCCAGTTTGTATGCCAGTTTTTGGGAAGTAATTCTATTTCGTAGTTGCACAAAAACACATAGCATCCAATAGTGATCTTAATCAATTTTGCCGCTGAGCATACCTTTCATACCTCAGAGAAGAAAAACAGGTAAATAAGTAGTGTTGCCCCTTTATTGTGCTCTTAAAGTAAAGTGTTATCATCACAGTGCTCTCTTAGCTGAAGGATAAGAAAGAAGGGCAATACAATTTGAATCGTCACATTGATTCATCCTCCACCCTAGAACATACATATCTTTGCTCTGCTAACAAAAATCTGATCTAAGTCTGATAAGGGATTGCTACTCATAGTTCTCTCTATCATAAAGTTTACGCCACAACAATAAATAAATTTTGTTGTAAGAATTCTGTGTAGTATAATAGAGGGGCAGGTCTTTCAAACCACCCGTAACAGTAGTATTACTTAGCAGGAATATCTTATTGTTATTTCCCCCTCACAGAACTGCCATCCGTCCCAAAGGAGTTCTCACAGCGCTTTTGAAAAAGCAAGTTTTTTCAGATTTTTAGAAAAAAACACATTTCAAATAATCTGGTACCATACACCAGGTTAATTCACCCCCTCAAGAACCCAACATCCATTCCGTTAATAGACTTCAGCCGGAATCCCTCATCTAATCCCAATCTCCAGGACAACTATTGGTGGGAATCCCTCATCTAACCCCACTATTGGTGATGGATAGCTATTTACTTGCTATCATTGTGGCTGCTGGCGCATCAATCGTGCATCTTAACAGCATCCTAATTTCTGTAGCTGCTGCCGGAACCGCGATCTATCTTGGATCACTATGTAACACGTACGAGCCTTACTATGGCGATGGAGGCCAAGCCCGGTACCCTTGATTCTTGCTAAACGAAGTCAGACCCAAGCTATTTCGCGAAATCACTTGAATGGAACGAGAAACCTTCAATAATCTAGTGAAAGAGTTCCGATTCAATGATCTCCTGCAGGATGGTTGCTTGGTCTCTGTTGAAGAACAATTGATGATATTCTTGGATATTGTTTGTAACAACAATTCCATGCGACAAACAGCGGTCAAGTTTTGCCGTGGTTTGTACACAGTCACCCGGTGAGTTTTCCACATCAATATTGTTTGTGATTATAATTAAACTAATCTATACTTAACTGTTGAACTACAGTTACTTTGGAGATGTGCTTGATGCGCTTGTTACGATATATCCCAACTATGTCAAGTTCAACATGGAGTCGTGTAAACAGCCAGATAAAATCAAGCTAAACCCCAAATACAAGCCTTTCAAACATGCCCTCGGTGCCCTGGATGGAGTATTTGTTCAAGCTTCGGTCCCAGCAGACCTTCAAAGTGCCTGGGGATCTCAAAAAGGCTTCCTTGCGCAGAACGTTCTAGCAGCTGTAAATTTTAATTTTGAATTTGTTTTCATTTTGGCTGGGTGGGAAGGAAGTGCCCATGACACTCAAGTATTCACCGATGCAACCTCAAAGGGTCTGAAGATTCCTCAGAAGAAGTATTTTTTAGCTGATGCAGGTTATGGTCTTCAACAAGGGTTAATGACACCGTTTCGGGGTACACAGTATCACTTGAAAGAGCAATCTGTAGCGGGATTGAGGCCTTCCAACAAGAAGGAACTCTACAATTTACGCCATGCCACACTCCGGAATATCATGGAACGGATGTTTGGTTGTGTCAAAAGAAAGTTCCCAATTCTTCAATCAGCCCCAGAGGTGGAATTGGCAAAGCAAGTCCGTCTTATCTATGCACTCTGCATGCTCTGGAACTACATCTGAGTTCACGAATTGCTTGAAAACCTGTTTGATGATCCTGAAGAAGACAAGCGGATAATTGAAGCCACTAGCACAGGAAACGATTCTTTCAATGTTTCTGAGGAGGATTTTATGATGAATTATTGCCGCGAAAGACAAAGCTATGGCAAAAATATATTGCTTATACAAACCAATGATAATTTTACTTCATATTATTCCTGTTCCTCTTGGTTTTTTTATTGCAATGTAGAAAAATTGAATTATCTCGGCCCAAATTCAGACCTGAGATGAAGATGAGAGAGAGAGAAGGAGAAGGAAGGAAAAAGGAAAAAGGTAGAGATGAAGGAAGTCAAAGAAATCTGAATGAGATTTAGATGAGGAATCAATTTCAATAAAAAATATTTTGGGAGAGTACTTCGAGTTGTTTGTATAAAAAACTGGAATAAGCTGAAATACACTGAAAAACAGAGGCATATACATGTTAGCCAATGATTCTCAAACAAGAAAAGAGTGATGATAACTAAAATTGTCAATTCATCTTCTTTGACACTTTGCTTTCAAGCCAGAGCTGGCAGATCCGAGGATTTGCGTTTCGACTAAGTGTAAGAAAAGTTTGGTCTTGTTCTCAAGAATCGATACAAATTCAACATTCATATGATCATCGATTTTTTCTAAGAATCTCTCAGCACAAACATCTAGTGCCTGTTCCGAATAAGATTGACCGATATTCATCGCTTGGGAGCCAGTCGCATTGGGAGGTTTGAAGTTTGAACGGTCTGATATTGCAGTTGCAATTTTTGAGAAGGCACCCATAAGTTCTTTAGAGTTTTCCGAGACAGAGTGGATCACTCCGTTTAATTCTTCCATCTCGGCTTTGATGACAGAATTTTTGGACTCGCGTACTCGTTTAGCAGGTGCACTGGAAGTTGCAGTTGATTTGACCGGGGAAGAAAGCTCGATCTCATCATCACTGCTGTCATCGTGTACAGTTCCTGCCTTTCTTTTTGAAGCTGGTAGGACTTTGACAGCATCAGTTGATTTAGGAAACAGATGACTTGCTGCTGTCTTGCCGGTGGCAACCTCCCCATCAAAGACACTTGCTGCAAGATCATATCAAGGAAAGGGTTTGCCCTTCAGCTTTCCATATTCGCTCCAAGGGTGACTTTTGAGGAGCTCCTCCCACACAGCATTTTCTGCAGTGACAGTTCCACAATCATTGTCCCACCCGAATCCGCTTTGGTTGCAAAGAAATTTGAAGTCAAGATAGGCCTTGCGGAGGTTGTTCTTCTGGTTTTTCACTTGGTCCTTTGTGAGGCTGAGTTTATATTTGTTGTTAATATTATTGATGAGTCGTGTCCATCCTTCGGGCTTGAGTCCACCAGTATCAGTTTGAAAGCCAGCATCGAAATTTACTGCAAGCTCCTCAAGGAGGGTTTCCCATTGCTCAGTGGTCCAACTGTGAGATTTCATCTCGTTTTCCTTCTTAGAGTCTTTCTTATTGGTCTTGCTTGTCGTAGTTTTTTTTGTTGGTGGGATTAGAACAGGAGTGGCTTCAGCTGGTGGGCTAGGCAATCCAGAGGATGATGGTGGAGCAGGTGGTGAAATGTATTCAGTGAGGAGTTCCGGATCGATAGACTTGATGCTTTCGAGGTTGAGGGACTTCATACTTTCTGTGATGGTGAGGTGTATGGGATATGGGAAAAAATTGGCTCTCAAGAACAGGGTCAGACCTGTTTTTTGAAATGATGGTTTTTGGAAGATAAACGTTTATTTTATTTACAAAAAAACTGGTGCTATGGTACACGTTTTTTGTAATAAATGTTTTTTCAAAAAAAAAAACAGCTTTCAGCCAAAAACCTGTTTTTTTCCGGGCTATGGTACAGGCCCTCAATGGAGCAGGCGTATTCGACTGGGCTTGTATCGAGGGTGCACCCGAGTTCTCAAATTCAGCTGTGTTCCGTCAGAACTCCAGAACGAGGCTCGACATCCAGTTCCCGATTAACCAACTTCACTCAACATCTGTTTCCCGAGTCGAGATTAATTGAAGGACCATCGCATCGATTCTCACCCTCTTATCGAACTCACTTAGAATCCCTCCACGGTCAGCTACTCGAGATTCAATGGTGCCACAGGTAAGCTGAATGATACCCCCATAAAGGGTTATCACTTCTCGGATTGATTGACTAAGCGCCAAAAATCCTGTCAATCCCGCAGAACACGCGTATTTTACCCTTGGACGAGGCTTTGTCTATGCTGGCATCGTCCGCAGTCACCGATCGAAATAAAGGAATTGAACAAATCTCTGATTTACTTGCAAACCCCGCTAACTTCAAGTCAATCAAGGAATCTCGTTGGGCCGAAATATTCCATCACCTCTTCTCGGCTGCTGACACGGAAAAATCGGCCATGCTGAAGCCATCAAATGCTCGAAAGGGCTCCATCGCGAGGGCGTCAAACCTGAACAGACTTCGAGCAGCACTAACTTTGATTCGAAAATGCGTTGTACGCTTTGTCTCGCAGTTCAAGCAAAAGGTTATGAAGTTAGTCATCAATCGCACGATGGAATTGATCGTAGTTGTCTCCAACCGAACCTTGATGGATTCAATCGTCTCCGATTGTATTCGGATATTGAGAGACTTCCTCTCATATCGCCCTCATCTAGAGCACCTAGACAACGAGCTTTCTGCGGAAATTCTCGCGATCTGCTTTGCATCAATTTTAGATCGGAAACTACCTGAATCTTTTACGATTCCTGACAACGAGGCATTTGGTGTTGAACCACCTCTGGAACGGTCCACTGCGACAGATCGCTGGCAAGCAGCGAGCCCAAGAATGATCGATTCCGCTCAATTGTTATCGATCGTCCTTCCCGCTTCGTCATCAGTTTGTCTTGAATGCTCTAAATCACTGCTGTTCGACTTTCGTCAGGTGTTTGAGAATTTTCCGCGCGACACTTCCGCCCATTTCCATCTGACATCTGCATTGCACTTTCTGCTCCGAGAACTCGAACTGAACAAGGGCAGAGACCTGAGTCGATCAGCGTCCAGCCTGGGCAATCACTTGATCTCCTTATGGCCAAGCAAGAACCTTGCCTTAAAGGAACAAATAATTCTCTGCTTGACGTATCTGCTTCCTTTCGTCATTCGCCAAGCAGAAGTCGCACATACGAACTCTGAATCCCAAGTGACGCCAAACGCGGAAGACATGGTCAAGAAAGTCTCACTTGTGATATCGAACGATGCAGAGCTTCACGCCAAAAGTTTGTTGATATCACTGGGTACTCTACGATTGGTTGTCCCCCCCAGAGGGCTCGAGTCATCTCTTTTTGGCACTAAGGGCTTTAGTCGTACCCATTGTGATGGGATAGATTCGGCCACAGAGAGGATGCATGCCATCACTTGGGGAGCATTGCGGCTAGGCGCATCCGCTCTGAAGCACCTGACCCATTCGACTAACCAACCACCTTCCGCTCGGCAACTAAACAGTTCCTCGAAACGGCGCAAGGTAAGTCCACTCTTAACATCTTCTTTAGGTTCTCCAGAGTGACCAAGATGCATTAATAGGTCGAAAGTGAGCTGGATATCTTTCTTCAAGGCATGAACCCCGGATCTACATCCGCTTCCACTGCTCACCGCGTCCAGCTCTTGACGGTGACCGTTGACCTGCATTGGAAAAATCTTGACTCTCAATCGCGGTCGAAAATCACTCAAAGTGTACGCGAATTACTCCACTCTGATGATCCAATGGTAACGAACTGGGCCTTTGTTTTCTTCGGTAGCTTGGCTCAATGCGTAAGAGAATTTTTCATACTGAAAAGTGAGTGCGTGCCCCTGGAAAACGAGGTGACGTTTGCCCTTTGTTTCGAAGATCGTACCTGCAGGGAATTCCACATTTTTGCATCAAGAAACTTCGCCCCCTGATTCATTGGTGCCGAGCCCTAAGGAATGGGAACAGATATGGTCTTATGCGATTCACCGTGCTTCCAACCCAATCTGTTCTCGCGCCGCCAGCTACACAGCCTTTTGCATTATAATGACTCGTCAAATTCCCGTACATGCCGCTTGCAATGCTATCCACAATTTTTTGCGGGAATTGGATGTACAGGGACCCCCTTTTCCATATGATTCTGTATGCATACTCATATCCGAGTGCCTTGCTTTGGCCTCGGAAAATCTGCAATTATCAGCATATGCATTGGAAGAGAACGTTCTCAGATGGCTTAATAAAACTTGGCCGGAAGCTGACCGGTCGGTGGCCATTTGTAATTCACCAGGAGGTTCCCATCAGCGAAACAGACGACTTTCACAGGAAGGTTTCGACTCAGCAGCCATTTTCCAATTACTGGTTTCAATAACAAAACTTCCTCAAGTCTCGCTGTATACACCAATGGAAGTACCTCCTGATTGTGCTACGACCGATGTATTCGCCTATCTCAAAGCCACTCAGTCCACCAGGTCCTCGCTCTTTCCTTGCTCTCAGCATCATGTATCCAAGCTGACTGTAAACGCGAATCCTCAACCGAGAAATGTCCGTCCAAGCTATCCGGCGTGCGACTCATCGTACCGTAACTCAAAACTCGAAGTATCTACTATCCTACGTCGGTCTATGGAAAAGCTATCACAAGAATTCGAGGATGGACAGAAGAACGCCGAGCAGATACTATCTACTGTGTCATGTTCTCATCTTCAAATGATCATTAAGATGTTAATCGTTGCGGTCTTGTTCCAAGCCTCATGTCAAGCCACAGACAGCCCATTTGATGAAGAAATCATAAAGTTTATAGTTTCTGTCTTCGATGTCACCCTACGGCTGGTTGGATCATCCAAGTGGTCACCACCTGAACGTGCACACCTTTTGACTTGCTTCGAACCAATCATCTTGTCTTCAGTCAACCACAGTACCTCCATCCCATATGATGGCTTAGCGCAACCGGGAGCGGCATCTGGTATCCCATTGAAGGACCGCTCAAATTTGGAATCTGGGACATCAAATTTGGATGGTAGTCCTTTTGTGGGCAGTGTTCCACCACACCTTCAACATGAAATTGCTCTGTCCCAGGTTTGGTCTGATAGCTCAGCCATGCGGCCGCAGCTCGAGGCATTCTCGCAGATGTGCGAGAGGCTTTTACAATCCGTATCTTCAATGACCACGTCTACTACACCTGGGAATGCAACAGAAACCCATGTACAAACTCAAGCCACAGGAACGACAATTGACTTTGAAGAAGAGGAGGACATCGTAGTTGGTAGTTTTCAAACGCCTCGCGGGTCAACAGCTGGTAATTCTGATGGCTCCATGAAACGAAACTTTCGCACAGGTTTGGGGAGCATTGGGACTGAACGGGCCACGTTGGCCGCAACCAGCGTTTGCGTTCAAACTATAATCACTTGCGCCAGGACCTCGAGCAATTCCCCCCAATCCGCCTGCCCTCTCCCAATCCTTTCGACGATGTTGGATTGCGTAGGTTTGGAAATAGTCTATCTAGGGTCTCCCGTCGTTGAAAGTGTTGTTAGCGGATGGATTACCCTCACGGCCAATCATGCCGACCAGCTCCTTCAACATCTTGGGGATACTTACTTATCTACCTACGCGTACTCGCAAAATATACCCGTGCGCAAATTGTCTCTTCGAATCGTTGAAGCCACTCTGCCTCATTGGAAAGATACGACAGAAGGCATTCAGACAGATGTTGAGAACACGGCTCATCAGCTGTTGGAATACATGAACTCGCAAATGCTGCAAGGAACATTAAGATCTTGGGAGTTGCAGTGCGAGTTGAGTTGTTTGCTTGATGCCTGCACAAAGTCCAACCTTCCTCAGACAGGCTGGGCGCCTTTGAAAATTGATGCAAGCCAACATCTAGTCTCGTCTCGACCATCTGACCTCATGCTCTGGTTCTTGGAAGACCAAGACTACCGGGTACGACACCGAGCCGCGCTTTTCGTGTCTCGCCCGTTTGAGGTGCCACATTCAGTAAGCGCTGTGGAATACTGGCGACAAGTAGTTCAGCATCTCGGTCTATGCCTAACGTCCGACCAACTGGAACTTTTATTGACTGCCACATTGTGCATGGTCAACATTTTCTTAGTCAATGAAGAAATTCGTCCTCGGGTTTATGACAAACTTTCATACCACCTCCGCGATCCGTCAGCTTTTCCCGACAAAGTTCTCCATCATCAGTTGGGATATAGACTTCTGCGGCTTGCTTCCTGTCAATTGGGGTTTACGTCGACCATAGACCTGTACAAATTCTACGCAGCGCATATTGCTCGAGTGCAACTGGAGGAGCAAGTGTCGCCCCTCTTGTCCAGTGAATATTTTGTTGGTCATTGCCTAAGCCGGCATGAGAGGGACGAGCTAGTGTATGACCATTTTTTGGCAGTTGCCCCCTTTCTCTACATAGATGATCAAGATTCTTTCAGGAAATGTGCCGACGTTGCTGCTTTGAAAGAAGATGATGCTCTTCGCTTATCTTCGCCCGCCATAGCCGCGGAACTGCTTGCTCGCGCTTGTACGCAAATCGCCTCCACGGACTGTACACTCAACGGCATCGATGATTTAACTGAGCCAGTGCTCAAGACTATATCCAAAAAGCTAAAAGTTCAGCGTGGCATCATGTCGACGCAGAGTGAGCGAGTGATTGTCCACTTAATGGGTTTGGTACATGTTTCATCAGAAGACCTAGATGTAATTCCAAAAGTATTGATCCAAGACCCCGCGCAACGTAACGTATTTGAAGTACTTACCTCCGGATTGCGTAAACATTCACTCTGTGAACCTGCCTTGCCATTTTACCCGATCTTGCGCATCGCACAAGGCATGAAATGGCTTGGGGATCGCCACTCACTTTTCACCGAACCTGCCTTGGTATACAACGTCCTTTGCCAGACTTTTGCCTCGTTGGCCTGCTGCCATTTCACCAACGACCGCCTCAGAATTCTTCATTCCCTCAGCATCTATGTAGCTCTGTCTCAACATACAATCTCTTGCTCCCTACCAATTCTCAGCCTGATCATACAAGCTTTGACTCCGCTTATATCTCATGACGAGATTTTTGAACCCGTTAGTCAATTCATCCGATGGACTACTATGAAGGCTTTACAGCCCTCTAATATGAACCTTCAAGGACATGCTTCCATGGGTCAACTCATTATCTCTGTCACTGATTCAATGAGGCAGTTGGCCGATTTGACCTCATCGCTCCCGCAAAACATCGTTTGCGCGACGGAGTTCAATTCATGGTTATTGGACCATGTCTCGAAGACAAGAAAATCGGGCCCATCGGATTATCAAAAGCTTTGCCGTAATCTGTTATTTCATTGGCCAGAAAGTCATGAAATACAAGTTGAAGACGGCGCAATCGAATCAGTTCTCGGCAGCTCCACTGGCCCGGAATTCAAACTGGTTCATCACTTACACTCCCAAGACTTCCCGGGAAGTAAAACTGAAACCGGAAATATCCTATACCGTCTATTAGCATCCGCTCAAAACTTGAAGACCGAAATCGAAGTTGAAGATTGCCAGGCTTACTTGAAGTTGCTGTATCAAAACTCGGGTGTTTTGACATCACCTCGACTCGGAGAGTCAACTCACAAAGAATCCAACGCTAATTTAGAAGAACGGTCTTTAGATTCAGAACGCGAGATTGTGTCCCAGATCTATGCTCTTGTTGTATCACATCTTCAGACATATGACTTTCAGCTTTTGTGCTCTCTGACGGATTTCTTACGAACAGCATCTAGTCACGAAACCCTGCCACCTTTTACCCAGAGAACTTTCTCACTGGCGCCTCTGTTGATTGAAAAAGCCAGGCTGACTTGCCACCAGTCTGAATATCTAGAGTACTCCACTCATCGAGTCTTTAAACCTAGACATCATCCCGATTTTCCCACCCTAAGCAAATTAGCATGCTCACCGCATCACTGGACCCGTGGTTTTCTCAATCTTCTGATCGCTTCTCGAGCTCAAGCGCGAAAGTTTTACGTCCAGCTTATCCCGTTGATCGAAATGAATGACGAGCTTGCAACCCAATTTCTTCCACAAGTATTGCATTCTTGTTTACTTGAAGAGATTGGCTCTGCTGAGCTTCATTTAAGAAAGAAGGTGTCACATCATATCCAGACCATACTTGCTTCCCGGTCAACTCACCGAGATGTTGTTATTCGCGTTCTGGAATTGGTGATTCACTTAAGGTTCCATCTAAGGCCCGGCCAAAATCCCCTCGGAAACAATACATGGCTAGACATCCCATGGTTAGAGTTAGCAAAGCACGCCACTCAATGGCGAATGGCAGCTTCTGCTTTCTTGTTTATTGAGATTGCGCGTGAAGAAGGTCTTTCAATCGATGTTTCGGCACCGCTCAATGGCGATCTTCAGTTTTTGCTCGAGCGCCTGTACAGCATATCACCGGAGCCAGACGCATTCTACAGTCTAATACCCTCAAATCCCACAAGTTTTCTACTTCAGCGCTACCAGCACGAGCATCAGTGGGAATCTGCTTTTCGATACCATGGTGCTCTGCTCGAAGGTATCAGTATCAAATCCCAGAAATTTTGCGAAGAAATGCCATCACTTGCCGGCTACCTCTCAGGCAATGGCTTGAACCGATTAGCTCATATGGTTTTTCACACCGGCAATTTCAGTCAGGATCCAAGCAGGACTTATCCCACTGAGTCTGAAAAATCATCTACGCTACCTTTTGAGTTGGCGTGGCGTGCATCTGTTTGGGATTTACCCGCGGCACGTCCATTGGATTCATCGACTAGGATCTATAGCACCTTACAATCATGCTACAGAGACCGAGAGAAGAGCGCACAAATCAGTATCACAAGTGGCTGTCTCTTAGGACAATTCAAGGATCTAATTAACATCACTGCTGGAAGTGTTCAGCCCAGCTCTCAAGATATCGGTTCAGCTCTGGCATTAAGCGACGTTTTGGACTGGCTGAAAAATCCTCAAAACGATGATTTTGGGTCCCTCGTTTCTCTGCCTTCCGATTGCCAGTAAGTGCCTTCATCTAAATGGAATAAATTTACACGCCTCTAGACATCCAATATGTTTTTCTACGCAGATATCATGTCTTAGAACGAATCTCTGCTGTTCGAAGGAGCCTTCTACAAGTAGTAACCGACCAAAAACTACCAGAAGTTGCTCAAGATCAAGCGAGACGTACGGCTGCTCGAGAAGCAGAATTGAGATTGCGCATCAGAACTAGTAAGGTGGCGCGTCACTCTGGAAATATCCAAGCTGCAGTCAACATCATTACCCCATTTTCCAACTTGGGCGATAAAGAAATGGATGATACCATTTTGCAAGCGAAGGAGGAATTCGCTCAAGTTTTATGGGCTAAAGGCGAACAAGCCCTCGCGCTCAACATAATGAAAGAAGTCCAAGCATTACAAAAAAAGCTTCCAGATTCTGCCGTGCAACTTTGCCAGATAGTGAGTTTCGCTTCTTCCATTAACAACCTTCACGTCTGTCAGTACCTTATTAATTTATCGCACATCTGTGCTCCAGGGAGAATGGATTTCACTTGCCAGGCTGAATGCCCCGATGGAGATCGTCGATCAATATTTTGAAAAAGCCATACAAAGTCTCGATGGCTCTGAACATCCCGAAGCGTTGGGAGAAATCTCTTACAGCTACGCTAAATTTGCAGATCAACAGTATCACAAGTTGCGTGATTCTGAAGAGCTAAAAAAGTTGAAGAAATCTACGACAAGGCTGCATGCAGAGATCAAGGGAGCTGCAAAGCTTGCTAAAGTCGATGGAGGCGCCAAAAGGTTGAAGGCACTGAAGGAGCGACTTTTCAAGGAAGACAGCGGTAGACTCGATTTCCTTTCCAAACTTCAAACTCGTTACTTATCCTCGTCACTCAGGATGTATTTGTCTTGTCTCTCTCATTCTGACAGAAGAGATGAAGTCATTTTCCGGTTTGTTTCACTTTGGTTGGAACACCACTCTGATGACGCTTTGAATAAGGGTATTTCTACCCAGATCAACTCGGTTCCAACGCATAAATTCATCCCAGTGGCCAATCAGTTGTCGGCACGGTTGAGCCAAGAATCTTCCTCGGAATTTCAGAAAGCTCTGGGCGACTTGATTGTTCAACTCTGTCAAGATCATCCTTTCCATATTATCTTTCAGATTTTACTACTTCAGCGAGGAATAGAATCTAATTGCCTCGACAGCCTGAATACCTCTAGATCTCGCCGGACTTCGAACATAACTGCGGCCAATACTCTCGCTCCTGGTGATCGCTCTCGTGCAGAGGCAGCTAACAGTGTGCTCAGTGGAGTAGTTCGCAGCGGGCCCAGGAAAAAAGTTATCAAAGAACTTTTGATGGTTCACAAGGCCTATAAAGAATGGGCATCATATCCTTTAAATACCGGCAAAAATTCGCCTAAACCAGGTACCCGTGCACAAATACCTGCGCAACTTTCGTTGACCAACCTTAAAGACCTGACTATTCCAGTTTCGACATTGCGCATTCCAATTGATAAAACGCGGCGCTACATCCCGGAAAGCATGCCCTGCCTCAACAGCTATGAAACCCAATTCACGGTGGCCTCGGGTAAGAGCACACCAAAAATTACTGCGTGCCAGGGCTCCAATGGGATTTATTACAAGCAACTCGTAATTCAAAACCTTAATCTGTTTTATTTATTGTGGTTTGGTAATAATTGAATCAATTCTATTTCATCTTGATTTTTAGTTCAAAGGAGGCGATGATACCCGACAAGATGCGATCATGGAGCAGGTATTCGAATTAGTCAATAATGTCCTCGAACACGATCCAGAATGTCAGAAGAGAAGGT
Source organism: Puccinia hordei (assembly GCA_007896445.1). NCBI lineage: Eukaryota > Fungi > Basidiomycota > Pucciniomycetes > Pucciniales > Pucciniaceae > Puccinia > Puccinia hordei. Next base: position 71,183 of record RDRW01000351.1, read on the forward strand.
TGAATTTCAAGACTTATATTGTGATCCCCCTATCTCCTGATTCTGGGTTGATTGAATTTGTTAAAAATACATCATCCTTGTTAGAAATCCTAAAACCAATGCATGCCAAGTAAGCTAACAACCTTTCTTGGTATCATTTTCTTCTTCTAAACTTGATGCTGCATTTGTTGTTTCCTCTAGATATAATGAACCGCCAGACTGGAGTTTCAAAAGATTGTGGGAACACTTATCCGCCCCGGGAAATACAGAACAAAGAATAACGAAGTATCGAGAAGCTATCACTCATTGCCGACCAGCCATGAGATTTTGGTTTTGGGAATCTCAAAAATGCCCACAGAAATGGTATGAGATGCGGCTCAACTTTACTCGATCTGCGGCGACAACTTCCATAGTAGGTCATATCTTAGGACTAGGCGACCGACATCTATCGAATATTCTAGTCGACCGCGTGACTGGAGAGGTCGTGCAAATTGATCTTGGAGTAGCTTTTGATGGAGTAAGCGTTTTGGTCCGACTGTTGTTGATTAGTGGACAAAATCATGCGATTAATCATAATACATTCGCACCTCAACCACCAGGGAAAATTATTACCAATACCTGAACAGGTCCCATTCCGACTCACCCGAGACATCGTCGACGGCTTCGGAGTGGCCCGAACTGAAGGTGTCTTTCGCCGATGTTGCGAGCAAACTCTGCGTGTTTTGAGAGAAAACAAGTGGTTGATCATGACGATTTTAGATGTTCTCAAACAAGATCCCCTTCAATCATGGTGAGCTCATCTCTTTCAAAACTTTGACTTCATGTCCATTTCTAAAAGATAATAAACCAAGAACTGAAATCAACGCGGAGATCCGATGCATCAAAATTTCTTAGGATCGTTTCCAAACAAGAGGAAAAAATAAAGCAAGGGGCTAAGCTAAATCTGGAGAACAGCGGAGAAGAAGATCAAGAAAGTTTGGACAAATCCATTACCGAAGCTCCGGAACAAGCTTCAAGAGCACTGGCTTCTGTCGATGAAAAGTTATCTAGCAATTTAAGCGTGGAAACTACAGTTAATCAGCTTATCCTTGAAGCTACATCTGTTGAAAATCTAGGGTCTATTTTCTGCGGTAAGGGGGCAAATCCAGCTTTATTGATCAAACATGGTGAACAGCTAAATTGACCTTGTTTTTGGCCCTGCTGCCCCCAACCAATCATGTCGGTAGGATGGTCTGCTTGTAAGTTGTTGGGTTAATTCATCAAGATTTTATGAACCTGATTTAATTCTGTTGATTGATGTTTGCTCTTCTGTTTTTATTCAATATGTCTCCAACCAGTTTACTAAATTTGAAATCTATTTTTCCTTCAATATATTACCATCTCAGCTTGCTACTATGGTACAGACATCCTGTCATAATGATGACAGTTATAAAATACATTAACAGATAATAAAAAGAGATTATTACAAAAATAAAAATGCAACCAAAAATAAAAACTTGGAATATTATTAGATACTCAGAAACTGCATAAAACATTGTCATGCTGAAACTCTATGGGCTCAGCCAACTACGGCACAGTCAATTACTTTTCTGGCAAACTTTGAATGCACTTCAGCCTCAAACATTTCCATTACTATTTGTATTTGTGTGACACCTAACCAAGTTGGGAATTTGAACTTCATCTTCAATGGTTGCCTTAATCAGCTCTCAGATTTAGAGACTACCATTTCTGGTGACTTGGTTGAGCGTTGACACTATTCAATAACCCTTTTCTGGATCAGCTCAAATGAACCTTGACTTTCAGCTTGGTGCTTAAACTTTTCCAATAGCCGTGCACTTAACCCTCCCACCTGGAATGCCTCATCCTTGAACTCACAGACATTCCATCTTACAACTCAACCTCAATCATCATGTGCATTTCATTTTACAGCTCATCTTCAATAATCATTTTTTTCTCATCTTACTGATCATCTTTGTGACTCTAAAACCAAGTACATTCTCTCTCATGATTCTCTGATGGTTCTTTCTTACCTACTCATCAATAGCAGTAGCTTTCTTGACTATAAATGCTCCTGAATTTTGCCATCTATTTCTTGTTTGTTCAGTTAATTAGTATAACATTGTTTTATGTTTCCTACTGAGAATTCAGCTATTATAGTATATCTTGATTTCTCTTATTTTCATTGTTATTATTCATCTGATTCATATGAGATCTCATTTTGTTTGTCAGTGTATTTATTGTTTCTCTTAGGTCTTTTTGTTTTATCCCTTCACATATACACATGTGGGTTTTGTGGTTTTGTTTTGTTATGGTTTATTTACTCTTTTATATTTCCTTTCCCTCTAGTTTGTATGTAGTTAGGGATGTGATGAAATGTCTGTGATATGTCAATCACCAGAGTCCAAAGGATTTGATAAAGTTTTCAGTAGCTTTGAACACCAAAGGATTATTTAGAAGAGCTCTGGTGGTGATAGTGGTAATCCTGTCTTTGTAGATTAGCCTTCTGGTTGTCATTTGCTCTGTAATGAACCTGGAACATGTAACAAGGTAATGATCTACTGTCTTGGGGACGCCGCAAGCAAACTGCAGATTGTAAACAGTTCCCTCTTGCTTTTAAACATGTTAGCATTCAGAAGTACATGGCCCAATTGCAGTTGATGAAGTGCCGCTTGTACCGGGAAGGCGGCCCTAGGTGATCCCTTCCACAGTTTTTGTGTTCTGACCAGGTTTGCTCTTTTGGTGGTGATGCTGCTTCTGATTGACTTGTCAAGGAGATCTACACGCCTTGCATCAGCCACTTTGCTATCAGCCACTTTGTTTCCTTGGACTCCAATAGGTCCCGGGAACCATTGTATTATCATCTGTGTTGTGGAGGGCAAGCATTCAGCTGTCTGTTGGATCTGGCAAAGGATGTATTGTGCCGATTTGGGGACTCTTGGATTTTTCAACCAAACAACAAGCTGTTATTTGAAAGAGAAAGTCCCATTGCCTTCATATTGTTTCCTGGATGGCCAAGTCAATTATGCCGCACATGATGACTTGATTCTTTCATACTGAAGAGAGCAGAGGGGCATTGGGAAAATTAAGCATAAAGGAGATTGTTGATGATTTTTCCAGAAAAAGTTGAACCAGAATTGTCGGAAATGTCAAAGGAATCAGATGTTTTCAAAATTTTCACAGACATTTTAATCAGTTGCACAAGTGAAATGAGCTGTTGTGATATTTTTGGAACAAGCAGGCAATTGTGAAGTTTGACGACTCGTCCGTTGATTAATATTTTGACTGTACCATAGCCAGTTGCAATGAGAGGGGTGTCTGGATTACCAGTTTTAATGAATACGGCTCTAGGGGTGAAGGAAGAAAAGAGATTTCGGCTTTGAACAATGTGATGGGATGCAGAAGAGTCAATAATGACATCCTCCAATGGTTGCATAGACACACATGACACAAAAAAAGAGGCATGAGCAAAACTTGCACTAGCATTCTTGTTTTTCTGTTGTTGTAGGTGTGAAATTTTTTTGAAACATTTCATTTCTGGATGAGAAGATTTGGGATTATGAATGCCTCCAGCACAATAATGAAGAATTTTGAAAGGGAATTTAGCATTTGTATTTGAATTCGTGGCAAGAGCAGATGAATTTTCTAGATCAGATTTGGATCCTTTGTGAGTGAGCCAAGTTTGTAGGGCGTCAAGAACCAGGTAAGGAGAAGCAATACAGTTTTCCCATAAAGCACAATTATCAATTATTTTATCAAGCTTATCATCATGCATAAGCTTTCCTAAGACCAGATATGAGATAATATCAGGAGGCAAGGTAATTCCTATGGCTTCAATGTCTAAAAGATGAGTACGCGTCTTGTCAATGTATTCTTGGAGATTTCCCATGTAGGTTTCAGCTGACCAGCTCAAGAAGACTTGTTCTCAATTGATCACCAAGTGAGAAGCGTACTGAGAAGAGATCTTTTTCCACAAGAGAATGGGATCAGAGTTGGTTAGAGAATTTACAACTTTGTTGTAACATCTAGAATTGATCTGCAAGGTGATGATAGAAATAGCCTTGTGTCCCGATTTCAAGTCTGCTTCTTTTTTCAATTTCAGTTGCATTGATTGAGATGGGGGTAGTACAACATACCCAAAGATCCTTCCCGCAAAGTTAAATGAACATCCTTGATGACCAGTTAGTGAAATCAGTACAATTGAGAACAGGGACACCATTCAAAGTGGGAGTATCAGTTTTTTCAGAGCTAGACATATTGATCTTGCCTTAATAAGTTTGTTTGAATTTTAAAGAATGAGTTTGAAGATTGTGGAGCATAAAAAGACTGTAAATCTGTGAATCAAAAAACTGAAGAATTTATTTCTGAGTAAGCAACATGAAACATTGAAACAAGGAAAGATACATACACCAGGAAAAATCAATTGTCACTAGACTACAGGTGACATCAGCCTAGGTTCAATGAGCTACCCATCAGTAGTACAGTTTGCCTGATGTACAGCCCTTTGTAGGACATAAAGGGGCCATTGTAGCCTAGCTGGAGTGGAACCAGAGCTAGGACAAAGCTACAGCCATTGTTTTGTGATGTCACCAGATGTCAGGTGACAATTAATTTTTCCTGGTGATAAAGAAGGAAAAATAGTTTATACCTAAAGGAAAGAAAAATATTGAGAAGACACACTCTGAAAGAAAACAAGTGGAAAGGGAAAGAGAGAAACACTAATAAAGAAGATATTAGTTATGACTATAATTCATGATGTAATTCAGTCAAACAATTAGAACCTACAACATATTTGATTCTTGAGTTTATTGAGATGAGAACAAGGAAGGAGATTAAGAGAAAAGGGAAGAAAAGAATATGAACTATTGAAGATAATATAGTTATCAACTCAAAAGAACACAGGGGATAGTTGATAAGAAGGGATTGGCTTAAAGCACACACGGAATAGTCGATAAGAAGGGATTGGCTTAAAGCACACAAGGGATAGTCAATATTGAAGAATTGGCGAGTGATAAGATAGAACTTGAGATACTTTGAGTTATTGATGGAGGAATATTGGAAAACTATGTGAGTTGTTTCTATCTCTGAAGATTCTTTTGTAAGGGGAATCAAGGAGAGTTTATATGTGATAATCAGAGAAAAAAAGCAAGAAGATGGTGTAAGAACCTTGAGGGTCCAGGCAAAATAAACCATTTCATTTTCTGTGTGTATTGTCATCAAAGAAGGCTCAAGAATAGGATTTGATGTTTGACTGGGTTAAGATTTTGGGAGCGCGCACATGAGAGCACAATGAGTTGCAGAGGATGGAATACATATCTCAACAAGACCAAGTAGAAATTAATGGAAAATTTCTGTCCCAGTTGAAGACTGACTTCAAAATACCCCTGTATATCTATGCAAGAGTTCTTGAGCTATTTCAAAGCAGAGAAGTTCAAAATATTCAAACAAGATATATCAGTGAATATGCACAACAAGGAAAGCTTTCTCAATGGGAAGTGCTGGTTCCTACCCTTTCCAAATCAGTCAGAAACTTCAAACACTTTGGACTTACTTACACAGACTCTATAGATAAGGGAAGCAGCTCAATCAAATATTATTTATCATCAGACAAAAGAGAAAGTGTTTTTGGCAAGATACACCAGATTTTTCAGATTCTCCTTTGTACACACAAGGGCCAGTACAATCTACATACTTTCTTTTGTGTCCAGCAACAAGAAAATTTATTACCCCAAGATGAAGGCAAGAATCCACAAAAATCACTTTGTCCCAATCTCAATGTACATGTGTTCTTTGCCCCACCACTACTTCCTACAAATGACAAACTGTGATCCTGTGACTTGATACCTCTGAAAAATATCATCTAGCACACCACAAATTTTCAACATGACTCAAAGAAATTTAATACCAAGCATAATTTCATAGCTGTGAAGTCTCTGAGCTGTAGTCGTGCTGGAGAGTTTTTGTAGAAATTTTCATTCTCTATTTTTCTCTTGTGTCTTGACAACATGTAAATTTCTGCTTGTGTGATATTCTTTGTTTTCTTCCAGACCCTAGAGTAATCCAGACCAGCAAACCTTTCAACAACAAAAAATTGACTCTTTCAACAGAAATAATCACATCTTCTGATTTGCAAATACTCTGTGATTCATTTGGAACACAGATAAGAATCTTTTAAAATCTGTTTTGAGTGGAGCTGGGACTATTTCTTTACTCAATTCAATCAAATTTCTCATTCAACATAACTCAGGGAACATAAGGGGATAGGCAAGAAAGAAAGCAAGATAATAATAAGAAGGAATTTGAGTGGAGTCATTGGACAGCAGATAAAGAAATTTGGTGCTAAGAAAATTGATGACAAGCTTATGTAGGACAATCTCAGTATTGAATACAACATTAACTAATTTGAATCAGAACATTTCTTCATCATCCTCAATCTTGTTCAAAGGATTGGATTCGTTGTTTTAAAATTCACATTCATTAGAATCAGAAGAATCATGTTTCTGGGCTCAATTTCTCCCTTTTGGAATAGCTGATATGTGTGGTACAGAAGGATATTGATGGAAGTTCTTGGGAAATTGGGGAAGGATATAAACAAAATCACCAATCATGTTAAACAAGGGGGGTTTTATTTCAAGTGCTTTACTATCAGCAAAGCTGAGAGATGCCAAGAACTCAGCCGCATACCACTCTTTGGGGAGGCCAATGGGTATGCAAGCCTCTTTTTCAATCAATGCTGGATTGGGCCTTTGGTTTGGCCTTTGAGCCGCAAGCAATCTTCTTTTGAAGGGTTGAAGTTGAGACTTGCTGAGATCTACATCATGCTTCAAGCCAGTCAATGAATTTGGTTGCTTTTTGGGACCACCAAGCTGGAAATTTGGGTAATCCAATTGGCAAACTGTTTTCAATAACAATTTTGTCCTCAGAGTTGGTGTCCTTCTCATCAAATGGTATAATAAAGCTGAGGTGGACCCCTTGTTCTTGAAGGTAGAGCTGTCAAAAAACAGATTTCTAGAATGGTGTGTCAGCAAGTCTGATATCAGAAAGAGCAGGTGAAAAGAAAAAATAACCCTCTTTAAAGATTTTCTCTGAGTATTTTTTGCTTGATTGGCTGCCCTAGTTTTGTCACCTTTTTTAGTGCGCTTGTAGTACCGGCGTAAAATCTTGGTGTGTCGCCAATAAATTGCCATCAGGATCAGCTCTTCCATTTCTAATTGAGCTGCCTCAGATTTTACAAGGGGGCCAAATTGACAAAACACAATTCCCCATTTCCAGACACAAATACAAAACTGGCACATTATTTGGTTGAATCGGTCATCTTAATGCTTTTCCCAGTCCATTGTGAAGCGGGTTATCGCCCAGCTTTGCATTGTTCCATGAACATAGTCAATTTAAACCTGGTCAATCTTTGAGTTGCTTGAGATTGCAGCAATTTTGCGCTGCTGAACCCGTGGTCCGGCGCAATTGGCAGGAGGGCCTGACAAAACATCAAAATAACCTGTGATTTTTCTTTGCTCAAGTATAGATGGAGCATCTGGAACAGAGGAAGTGGAACGCAGGCGGTCAATAAAGCATTGGGCCAAGTGGTAGCAGCTTATGAGCCTGGGTCTCTTTAGTGACGGCAGGACACAAGGAAAATGGCTTTGTAGAAGCCAATAAAAAGATTATTATGTAACTCAAGCTCAACCTTTTGATAAAAGGAGCTAAGTTGCCAAACAACAACCTCCAACCTAGAAATAGGTCTGCTATCAAGCAATTTAAGGGTAAATGGGTGTGTTTAACCAATAAAGGAGGACAGATTGTCTTCCTTTGTTCAAGGGAATTGGTTGATGGTAGTATAAGGGATGAAATGGTGCTGGATAAACAAGGTTCTGGCTAGAAGGTTACTTCAAATATTTGTTAAGGAAATGGTAAGAATTTAATTCTAGTTGGTGACTTAGAAATCTGGGTGAAAACCAAAAAGGCAGTAAAGCGGTATGTTTATGTATGTTTTCTTTCCTTCAGCTTAGATTACTTCTTTGAATAGTACTTGGCTGGGTGCTTTATTGCCTGTATAAGTACATGTATAATTCTCAACCTCCTTGTTGAACTACCATGTGGGCTTAAGTTGTACGTAGACCATGTGTTCTGTAATTAATCTGGCACATGGTGTTTGGGGCTTAGTGTAGAAACAAGTGGCTTGGCATTCACAATCTGGAATAGCCACTAGTCTCAAAGTAGAAACCATTCATTTGTACTGTTATAATATTTGTTACAGTATTTTACATGGGTTATGTCTTCCCTTCAGGTGATAATCCTTATCTTTCCATGGATAAGGTAATTCTCCTATGAGTTTCACATATTATAAGGTATGTGTTTTGTTTCTTATGGGTTATCCATTATTACATAAGCTACAAGGCTCTGTTTCCCTTTTTTCTAAGGGGATTTAGTTTGTTTGAAGTCTTTAGGGCAATAATTATTGGCCTAAATGTAGGTTTAGGACATATTTATTGTCTCTAAGGCTGATACAGCTGGCCTTGAATTTTAAAATATTGGTGTTGGTGTCATTGAAAAAAAGCACTCAAGTCATAGGTATCACAATTTTACTCACCAACAATTGCTTGCTGACATGATTGAGTTTGACATTGTCCAGATCATGATTTGCGGAGCTGGATTTCTTCTTCAACTTTGATGGTGTTATTGATTTATGGGTACAGAGCGCCTTGGCAGGGGGAGTAGTATTTGCATTGGGGGTTTGCATTGAGATGTCACTGAATAATTTTTTCAGAACATCCACCTCTTCTTTTAACTTTTGATTCTCATCTTCAACCGCTTCAAGACAGCTGGGAGCTGCAGGAGTGCTTGAGTTATGGTTTGCAGATGGGGGGTTTTGGAACAGTTGAGAAGTGTGATCTGAAGAAGATGGGCCGGTGAAAAATCCAGGAGCACAGGTGGATGCACAGTTAAAATTGGGATTCATCTTCAGCAACAAGAAAGCAGTTAATTTGGGCTTGGGTTTATGTGTATCTAAAATTTTAGGAGAGGGGTGAGGTTGAGTGTTTAGGAATTTTGTGCTTGTATGTATGTATGTATCTATGCATAGGTAAAGCAGTCCAAGCTTCTGGCTGTATTTATTTATTTATGTGGGCTAGTTCTCAGCAGACCTACTCAAGTCATGGTATGCATTAAAGTAGGTGATTATCTACATAAATATTTATTTAGCCTGCTAACTTCTTGTTGATGACTGATGTTGTTGCCGGGCAGATTTTGGACTAATGTGTACTAAGGTAGGATTATGGGTGAGCTCCGCAGTGATGTATGATATGAATACTTATGTATTTGGCCTAGTAAAGGGAGGTCTGATTATGTATTCATGTCTGGGATTTTATGTCCAGTCATGCATTCAGCCCACTAAACATTTGAACTCTGCATGTCATGCAAGTGACAAGCACGGGACGTGTGCGGGACCACATGTCATGTATGAGTGACAGGTCCTCAATTTCCTGGCATGCACACAGGACACGGCAACCTGTCAGCCTTTCATGACCCGCATTTGCCTGGGGTGATTGGATAGCTGTGATTACAACTTATATATTCTAAAGCATGTTACATGTCCATGATATGTGAGATAATGTGAAATGTATATTGTGAAATGTATGATTTGAAATGTGGTCTAGTAAATGTTATGTAATGTTGAATAATCCTGTAAACCTACAAAGCCAAGGCTCAGGCAAGGAGAGACTTGCAGAGGTTCTCTCAAGGGAATCAATTGGGGCCAGTCACACAAGATGTACTGCTTAAGCCTGCTTCGGCCAACCAGGATAAGGCTGGTCGGGCCCGGGCTCGTCGCTGCGGACAGGGAAAGTCAAAGAAAAGAGTGAAACAGTTTGAAGTGTTGACATATTATGCGTTTGTATTTATGTCAATATATGTGTACGTAAAACTCTTGTGTATGCATTTAAATGTGTGAATATGCATTACTGTTGTTTGTATGTAAATACATACTGCTGGGTCAGGCTGTGCATGAGTTTCAGACTTGGGGGTGGTCAAACGGCCAGAAAAACACGCAGAATCTTGCCATCAACCACGAGGAACTCAACCGAACCTGTTTCTCCAATCCCAAGGCGTACTAAACCACACCATGTCTGCCGACTCGCCCTCAAATACCATGGAAAAACCAAACGACATCGGTCCAGATGGCGAAAAGATTAAAGGCAGGCAATCTTCCGTCCGTTTATACCATCATGATGAAGCTAACCTCCCTCATTTCGGTCTCTCCTAAAAGATATGTCATATTACGAGCTTCTAGGCGTCAGGGGCGATGCGACCGACATTGATCTCAAGGTTTCTCTTCCTCCTTCTCAACCTTTCATAGTAGTCGTCGGCCATCTCGTCTATTCGTTGGCCTTCTGTGACAGTGTACTAACATACACGGAATACTCATTGTTTTTCTCATCTATTCTCTCTAACCACTCGTAGAAAGCTTACCGGAAAGCAGCTATTCGCTGGCACCCAGACAAGTTTAGTTTCATGAACCACCTGAATCAATCCTTTGGCTCTAACTCATCATCACTTCCATCTAACTACTATCAGGAACCCGGGAGACGAAGAAGCCCAGAAGAAATTCGTCTCTATCGGTGAAGCTTATCAAATCCTTTCGGACCCACAGTCAGTCGCCCACTTCATGCAGCTCTTCTTCATCTTATTCATCGCCATCATCTACCCTACTTATGTCCCGCATTACTTACCAATCATTGATACAGAGAGAGAGCTTTCTACAATAAGAACGGCAAGCGTGAGCATGGTCAAGCCGGTCAAATGCCTATGGAGGATCCGGGAAAATTGTTCGAGACTATGTTTGGCGGTGAAAAGTTCCGGGTTCGTTAAATCTCATGTAACCCCAGCACATCCCAAGCAATTGGCCAACTTAACTTGAACTTCGCTCCTTCATCACATACTAGGATTGGATAGGTGAAATATCTCTAGGTAAAGATATAGGCAAGGCATTTGAAACCCATACTACCGAAGAGGAGCGAGAAACGATGAAAGCTGAATGGGCCGCCAAGCAACAGGCAAATGGATCTACTACTCAGCAACAGACGATCAAACATGACTTGGACTCATCCGTCGCACCCTCGAGTCCTAAAAATACCACACCTGATCTGCGACGCAGTCCATCCCTAGCCCCAGGTTCAGGCATTCAACCCAGTCCAGCTAACGCTACCACTTCTACCACCTTCGCTTCCTCCTCAAGTCAACCTCCCGGATCTGCCACCCCTTCAAATTCTCCTGCCACTCCAGCTGCAAAGCCCTCGCTAAAGCAAACTCCTGAGCAACGAGCTGAAGCTGAAAAATACGAAAAACAGCGAAAGGAAGATACGATCAACCGAGTGAATGACTTGACTAAGAAACTACTGGAAAGAATCCGGCCGCTAGTCGAAGCTGCCAAACCTGGAGCAGAAGGCGACCCAGAGACTGAGCGGTTCAAAAATGGAATTACAATGGAAGCTGAAGATTTGAAATTGGAAAGTTTTGGTGTTGAATTATTGCGATTGATTGGTGCCGTCTACTATACCAAAGGTGGGTGAGACAGCAGCTACAATCAACTGGTCCTTGCCTGATCGTGGCATTAACTCATTGTGCCTATTTTCTTTTATATGACGAATGGTCAAACAAAGCTTCCACGTACATTAAGCTCCATCGATCCAAATCTCCCTTCACCAACTTTCTCGGACTCCCTGGGTTTTATGAGAACACGAAGCAAAAAGGAAAGATGATTAAAGAGGCATGGGGAATGCTGAGCTCAACGTTAGATGTCCAAACTGCGATGATGGACCTTGAAAAAAGACAAGAAAAGGGTGAACTACCTGAGGAAGAGATGGAGAAACTGAACAAGGACCTGGTTGGAAAAGTTTGTCGCTAGTTGTTTATTAACTTTGGATGACTGCAGTTGCCAAGTCACTATGCACATCTCTAATTGACGCATTTTAATCCTGCTCAGCTATTGTTGATTTCTTGGAAGGGAACACGCTTCGAGTCGGGTGCTATCCTACGTCAAGTTGCTGACAACGTCTTATCAAAGGTGTGTTTTCTTGTTGTTGACCCGCTGGAGCTCGTTCGATTTTGAATTCACTGTTGATTTAAACAACTTGGTTGCTGCTCACACTTAGGACTCCCCCAATGTTTCTGATGAAACCATCATGAATCGGGCCAAGGCTTTAGTACTGATTGGAGTGATTTTTAAGGGAGTTCAACCTGACGAAACAGATGAGGAACGTAGGGAACTAGAGCGGTAAGTGTAGTATTTTGAATGTGTGTCTGATTGTGGGTTCGAGGTTACTTAGATCGTTTTGCCCAATAGCTTGGTCGCCGAGGCAGCAGCTAAGAAGAAAGACAAGAAGACCAAGAAATAAGTCGCCTATCCTTCTTTGACTCAAAGGAAAGAGCAGAGGCCACCCCTGAGCATGCTGTATTTTCCTTTCTGAAATGAAATAGGATCGTTCTTTGTTTTAGTTTTGCTTGCATCTGTCCCTTATTCTTCTATTTCCTTTCATTTTTTTCTGCAATCTGACTATTAGCACCATCATATCGGATCTGATCTGGATCAACTCAGTCAATCTAAATAAATAAACATCTAAATAAAATCTATAATTACGTGTACTTGAGTCTACATACCTTTCTATACATCGACAACCACCCATCCAAGCATCTTTCTCATCTTGATCGCTTCATTCCATGTGGCTTACCTTCCCTGCCATACCATCCATCGTACTTACCTAAGCGGCTCAAGAATAGTGTAATGATATCCTTCTTGAACCAAAACAGAGTTTGACGAAGCTTGCCATTTCTTGTCGAACCCTTCCAGCCAATTGTAGAGACCTACATGTCTGAGATCCTATCCTTAAATTATGTACTCACATCCCACCCATCAATGGGTGTTTTACTTTTCATTCGAGGGATTCTCACATTATTCTTTTCTGTCCTATCATCCTATGAAATATTACTGTGGAGACCACAATTTTTCTATCTTTATTAATACTGGACGACTTCCTGTCAACTTTGGAGACCGCCCAGATGTTCATTGAGACCCAAACTAGTCTATTTTTGCAGGGAAATTTAGCTTTTGAGCTAATGAACTGAACCTGCATGGCCTCCAGCTCTCAGTAGGAAGTCAACATTGGTGCATTGTCAAGGTTCTAGTCTAGTGAAGAGGGATTGCATATAGTATCAGGGGCTATTCTAGAGTTAGGTATTGAAGAATCCCAAACATTGGATTGTTAACTGAAGGACAAGTCCAAGGAGAGTACTGAAGTCTTAAGGAAAAAGCAAGTGACAAGGCAATGGGGTGAAAAGGTTTGTAAGCCTGGGCCTTTAAAGTGGCAATAGGACATAAGATGAAAGGGAATCTACTGGTTTTATTTCAAGATATAAAGAATATAACTAATAGAAGAAAAGGGCAAAGGATGAGAGAGAGAAAAAATTGAGAGTGATATTTCTTTGTTATTGATGATTTGTTTTAGAGTGCTCTTTGAAATGAAATGAGCTCAACCTGGAAAAGTTGGCTAAGCTGTGCCAGAGACATTAGAAGTGCAACAGCCTCCTCTGTCAGCCACAGAGTACATATCACAGTACCTGTCATGTACCAAGTAACTGCAAGCATTACTATTTTTAAAGAAATTATTATCATTAACATTCATTAATTAATGACATCTGTATATATTACAATACATGTGTTACAACTGTTAACACAAGTAATTCATTAAATATACACCAATATACATTCATTTAATTACTACTATACACATGAAAAATTCAGGTTACACTATGAATTCTTGTTATACAAGCCATGGAAATTGTAGATGTCCCTTGCCTTAGAATTGAAATAACCAAAGCAATAGATCCCACCCAATCCTTCTGATTACACCCACATTCCTTGGCAATGAAATATTTCACATATAGAATATGTACTTTAATGTTATACAAACAAGTGTACAGCCCCCAATTTTGAGGATTGGGGAACTTGTAGAAAAGGGGGATGGATGAGAAGGGTGCAAATTTTTATTTGTGGAAATATAAGGACAAAGATAAAATTGCATGTTGAAATTAAAAGCAATGAAATTATGAAGCAAAAAAAAAAGTATGAGAATCTAAAAATATTAATATAACTATTGCCTCTGGACACTTGAACAAACCTCTTTGTAAAAAATATTTGATGTTTCATATGAAGGAAGGCCAAATTCAGGTTGAGGGACTACTACCTTTGTAAATTGTAGTACGGCTGGACTTAGTTTGTGAAAATGCAACACAGAGTTGTCCCTGACTAAATACAGGATCATGAAGTACAATACCTACATTTCCAATTGTTGAACCTTGTCAGCCTTAGAGAAAATAAACATGTCCTAAACCTACAGGTGGGCCAATAATTATTGCCATGAAGATTTCAAATAAACTGAAGTCCCTTAGAAAAAGTGAAATAGAGCCTTGTAGCTTATGTAATAATGGATAACCCATAAGAAACAAAACACATGCCTTATAATATGTGAAACTTATAGGATAAATACCTTATCCATGGAAAGATAAGGATTATCCTCTAAAAGGAAGACTGTTGAAACTTGCGCTGTACTTTATGCGCTCTCTGTGCACCAAACATGCAACACTCTCATAAACTAACCACATTTTGTATCACTCTTTTCCATTGACTCCATCTCTTGCACTCTTCTCTCTCTCTGATCTTGACACTCAACTATCAAGTTGACTCATCAAGTCAATCATTGACACTCAACTGCATCATCAATCTTGTGTGAAGCTTTAACTCAGAAAGCCTTTGTAGCTTCCAACATGATGAGAAGTGCCGTCATTGCATTTCTTATCATCTTCTATCTCATTTCACCTCGCTTCAATCACTAACTTTTCTATTCAACTCATTCCTACATAGTCAATTTGTTGCAGATTACTCCCAGCATTTATCTCATCTTTATATTGTTTCTTACCTATCATATTAGGGTTTGTTATCTCTTTCTTATAAATCTCATTACTCTCACAAACAACTAATCACCTAAGTCTCTTTTTTAGTCTCTCTTGTATAACTCTCTAAAGTATACTATACTATTTTCCCTATTACTATCAAAAAATATATTCCTAGGGTTTGTTTCACCCTCATTTCATTTCATTCTCTCAGTCACATGTTTTTTACATTTTGTTTTGTCTCAGTTTCTGGTCTCTGTTTAACAGTAATTCAGCCATAGGTCTATTACAATTAACAGTTGAATCCAAACAGGTTCCAACTCATGTCAGAAGGAGATCACAAAAGTCAGTGAATCCTGATGATGTATAATATTAAAATAATCATATTACCAATCACTTACAACTTCCAGAGCATACAATAATTCATGAGGGTAAATTTCAGTCAAAAATAAAAACAGCTGTCATGGAATTTGGCTTCATTGAGAAGGGGTCTTGTATATCAATTAAATTATAATACACCAATATGAAAGCACTATTCTGAAAAAATATCTATGATGAATTTAAATGCATATTCTAATTTCAAGATGATTAAAATAGGAACCTTGCACTGACTTTCACTTCAAGGCTTATATCATTGATCTCCTTTCTTTATTTCCATTACAAAATTAATTGTTTTTAATCTGAATAAATTGTTTTTAATCTGAATAAATTGTTTTTAATCTGAATATATATTGATAAGGATCTGAAAAATTTAACTAATTCAAGTCACAAAGAAATGGAAGAAAAATGTAGGATACCTGCTGAGTTTAAACTGACAAGTCATGAGGAACCATGAAAAGGAATAAATGCTAGTCAAACTTTCACTTGTGATTTTGGGTTAAAATTTGAACAACTATTCCTGGGTTGGTTGAAATTTTCAAGTTCAAAAGTAGATCATGAATATTATCTGGTGTACTGATAAGTTGTGTTGTATTTTGATTCTAATTATAAAATCTCCTCAGAGGATATGAAGCTGTGTTAGATCCCCCTTTTTACTTCCAAGGCCTGATAATGGTAATTGCCTGGGTGATTTGTTTTATTATTACAATACCAATACCTTGATATAAACCTGGGCATTCATTTCTTCAGAAAAAAAGAAATTGACTGTTGTAGGTTTGCAAGATTCTTTTTGTAAATCTGACTAAATTCTTTATTCAATATTATTTGATTGATAAAGAGAGTTCGGAATTTGGATGGAATATCAAATGAGATATACTGTGTATATAATTAAATCCATTAAGCTTAATATTTGAAATTGTCTACACACTTCCAAGATGTTTGCACAATTTTCCACCAAACAGTTTGAGCAGTTTTGAAAGAAATCTTTGGTCCAAAAATTCCTCATAATGTAAAATAATATGTTACAGAAATGATCTTCATTGACTGTGCAATGTCAATATATCATTCAGGGGGTTAGTGCATACTTGGGATAATTATCTGGTCTCTGCAGAATAAGGTGTGTGATGAAGTAATTATTTGATGCCTGATTTGGAATCAATATAATTATAACACTCAAAACTTATGAATTGCAAGAGAAAAAGGCAAAAGAATTGTTACATGTTGGTACCAGTACCAAAGGATTCTTGGATTTGATTGAGACCCCCTCGTCTCACTCCTCAACTCGTAAGTAATCTATCCTTCCCACTTCTTCCCTTTTATATCTAAACTAACCAATCATCCTTTTTACTGCATGATAAAATAAAACCAACCAAGACCCCCTCTGGATGAAATTCTAATACCTCCTCTTGTGGTCTGCTGTCTCCACCGTTTGTTCCCAGATATCCGCACTCCTATAGGTCCTTGTTCCATATTTGTTAAATGAAGTAAATCCTCAATCAATTGTGGTGTTGTTTTTTGGATTGGATGTCCCATTGGGTCAGTCCGTACCAAGATTGGTTTGTACTCCTTTCCATCCCCTTGTTTTACCACTTGATTCATCCAAGTGTGCTGCTGCTCCACTCACAACACCTCCGTCTCTTCACAGCTACCCTTTTCCCTCCTGCCAATATCTGCCAAGTTTGATCTCTCCCAGATTTTCCATTGTCATTTTGCTGCTACCCTCATCATCCTCATCCTACTGTTGCCCCAGGCGCTTGAATCTTGTCCTAGTTGCCTCGCTCTCCTTGTCATCACTCCCATTGTCTTTATATTGGTTTCTCTTAAGGATTTCATTGCCTGTACCGTCTCGACCCAAAATGACCCAAAGAGAAAGAATAGCTAAACAAACCCCCTGTAGCAGAAACAATGTTGATACAATACCCAAACAATTGACTGTGATCATATCTGTCTATCCATCCCTGGTATCTTGACTGCTTTGAGATCACACACAAAGAACTGCCAACTCTGTGCTTCTCATATTTTTCATTATTTACCCAGTGCTGCTTCTAAATTAATAAATAAATAAGAATAAAAAGTGTTTGGTTTCTTGTTGTGTTAATAGTCTTAGTGCAATGAAAAAAATCCCAGGAACTAAAAAAAATACAAAAATGAAACATGACCAGAATGAAATTCAGCTGCCAGTCATGGATGATGAAAAAGCAAAACAACTCCAAGCCAAGATACTGTTACTGCCGAGGAAAGATTATTTTACTTGTTTTTATTTTTTTATCTTCTCCCACCCCCTTTTCTACCTAATGTATTGAAAAAATGTTGCCTAGTTGAACCTGATTGTTGTGAGCTTTCTTCTGTGCTTTCTTGAGCCCATTCTTCATCCATCCATAATTTTAAATTTCTATGGTATGCAATTGTGCCTTCAAAACTCAATAACATCATGAATCCACTTTGTCCAGTTGTGTACCCTGGAAGTTCCGGCCAATACCTATCTGCTCTGCAAGGAAGCGTCTCCAGATATACTTGCAAAAATTCCTGTGTTGAAAATCCTTGGTCAAAGTAATCTAAGCCTAACATACTGTTGACTTTATAATTACGCTTTTGCCCCCAGGAGTTATAATCTGGGCACTCCATCCACCGTGTTTCCCAATTCTGTGAGTAATCTAAACAGTCTGTCACCCAATTACCCGTACCTTTGTCCCTATCCTCCTTGTTTAAATGTCCCCTTGTCCCTTCCTTGCCTCCATCATCCTCTTCCTTGGATTTTCCACTGGGCTTACAAAAATACTCTGTGAGCACATCTAAAGGTGTGTTTGGAGGGGATACTAATGAATCTTGACTTCCTGTTGAATCTGTATCTTCCTCTAGACTCCTACTTGATCCGTTACCTGTTCTGCCGCCTGTCCCGGTATCCATTCTGATGAAATGAGGCCTTTTGAGGCAGTGAGATGATTGTGTTTTGGGCTCAAGGAAAAAAGCTTGAGACCTGAGGGGAAGACAAAGAGGCCCAAAAAGGGCTAGGCTGCTAGCTTGTGGGGAGGAAGAAGGCTCCGCACTACAAGAGATGGGAAGATGGTCTCAGGGAACTGACACAGAAAGCAGATAACTTTATTTCTTCATTATCTACAGCATATATACTATAGTGACTAGGGGACAGTCTGTGGGAAAGAAGGTGTAATGAATATGCATCTGGAAGAAAGGATGTGAGTGACACATAGTGGAAAGTGAAAGGAAAGAAGACAGAGACATGAAGTTTCAACACATTCCATTGTCATCTGTTCCCATGTCTGCACCACCGTCCAAGTCCTTCTCCAATTTGTCGTCCACCTTACCGTCCAGTCCTCAACCCTTTGGTTCTTCTAATTTATCCTTGCTCTGATAGTTACCCATTCGAATGCTATTGGAACACTTGCCAGAAATCCTATGAGGTGGTGTCATTTCCCATCCTGGAATTTCTGGAGTGCAAATAGGTATACATAATCTTCCCCCATCCCACAGCTCATAACTCAATATCTCTCCCTGTGATTTGGACAATTCCAGCTGTACTTTGTGATCCACCAAGAAGGGTTTTCCCAACACTGTATACACCTTCTCTCAAACTATGAAGAAATTTGCCGCACTGTTGTCCTCTGTGTCTATATGGAATGGAATAGATTCTGCCAATCCCACAATGGGAGACAAGTGGCCTCCAATACCAGTGAGATTCATACTAATTTCCCTGGTGGGTAATTGCAATTGAAGGGCTATGTTTTCAGGCATAATATTCAATTCAGCGCCACTATCCACTAATGCTTTCATTTTCCTTCTGTTAATAGTTACTTCTACAAATCCTAACGGGCATGCATAAGTAAGAGATTCCCCAATTGTTGAATTCCGTGTAAATCCATTTGATTCCTCCTCAAAGTCTCTCCAATGGCACCTGCCTGAATTCTGTTGCCGATTTGTCATCTTTACCTCAGATGTTGGTAAATTATGCAGATCTTGAATAAATTTTGGTGCAATCAGAAGGAGTTCTTCCAGGGTGAGTGTGAAGCTTTGTTTTAATGTCTTCTTCCTCAGTCCCCCCCCCACATTTGACTCTATCCACAGTGTTTTCAATTGGTTCTTTTACTGATTCATCCGCTTCCTTCTTCCCTTGCCCCTTCCCAGGCACCTGTTCTAGTTCTGAAATATCCTCTCCTACGCTACTTTAATTATCAGAGGTTCCTTCAACCCAGGCTCCAGGATAACTTGACCTCCTTTCCTGTTCTTTTGTTGATTTTTTGTTGGCCTCTTGGTTCAGTGCTGGTGGCTTAGTAAAGGATTATGATTTATTGCTGAAAAACTAAAACCAGAAACTAAAAAGAAAAGAAGTAACAATTGATGAGATTAGATAAAACAAGAAAAGAATGTAGTGACACGTACCGTTGATCTGACTATGAGTATGTGAGGGCTATTTTTAAGAGAGGAAAGGAGTTAAGAGATTCTTTTATTAAGGACTAATTAAAAGATGAAAAGGAAAGGAAGAATTGGTGAGTTTTGACAACAAACAACAGAGGGAAAGTGACAAAGAGGAAAAGAAGAAAACAAACATCATAATAATAGGATTGAGGATCTTTTTTATATGAAAGCTAGGGATAGGAAGCGATGACGGAAGCTGTAGGCAATAGGCAACAGGATAAGTTAGTTAGAAGGAATTATGCCAAGTGGATGAGAGCAATGAGTTTTACTTCACACTTGTCCTTGAGAGTAGTTTGACGAAGTCGATAATTATCAAGTCATTCTCTTGAAATGGAGTCAATGATTATCGAGTTGTTTTCTTGAGATTGAGATTTGAACCAGTCGATCTTGAATGGTCTTGACGAGGTTAAAGAATTTGCAGAGGGAGAGAGAATGGCATCTTTTTCTAGTGACACAATTGAGGAAGCGCCGCAGTGGGCGCGCCGCAACACGAACTCAAGAATGCAGTCACTTGAAAACTCAACAGCCCTCCTTGTTTGTTGGCGAAATGACTGAGAGACACTTGTCTTGCAGTTTCTTGAGAGAGGAGTGAGAACCCGCCTTTGTCAGAGAATCAGCAAGCATGTCGGTCGAGGGAATTAGGGAAATTTCAATTTCATTTGCTTTGAATTTTGTTCTCAAACTTTTTATTTTTATGTCCAGATGTTTTGTCTTCAAATTGGACCCAAAGTTTTTTAATTTTTCAAGGAGTCCCTTGTTGTCAATGTTGAAGCACATTGGGGATAGGTTAATTCTCCACAGCTCTTCAATGAGAAAAGAGAGCCACTGATTTTCTTGCTCCCCGTCAGAAAGAGCATTCATTTCAGACTCCATCAAAGACATTGTGATATTTTTCTGCTTCTTGCTGTTCCAAAGGATGGGACAGGACTTCCAGAATGCAATGGAGCCGCTGCGAGAAATTCGAGTCTCTTGATCTTCAGCCCACATTGCATCCGTGAAGAAGTTGATCCTCTCGAGTAACTTGTTTGGTTGAGGCTTGAGAATAAGACCTAGATTCTGAGTTCCCTTTAGGTATTTCCAGCAGTGGACTACCTCCCGCCAATGACTCAGGCCCGGCCTCTGATTAAATTGAGATAAAATTGAAACCACAGCTGATAAATCCGGCCTTGTTCAACAACCTAGGTAATTGAGTATTCCGGTTTAAGACCTATAGTTGATTTTCAGCCAAAGGAAAGCCGCATGATCATTATCGGTGGCCGTTGTGGTAATCCATACCTTTTCACATACAATCATCAACAACTTACATTTCCTCTCACATATACTTCATTATTATTACATAATCAGATTCTACATACAAAACTACCCCTAGTCACTCACTCAAAGTACCCCTGATTTCCCTTTGGTTCAGAAGTTATTAGCATTCTTAGAATATTACCACTTATAACCACATAAATTTACCAATACTAGAACCCCATAGGATATTATACAAGGTATTGATTTATAAATATACAGTACATAAATAAAACACAGATATTACATACTTTTCTTTAGTTTATATCTTCTTTGGTATAAAGTTGTACAGCACAGTCATTCATATTACATAGTTACATCTTCTGCCTTTATAATCCTCTTTGGTTACTAGTCACATTACATTCCTTATATACATAGTTACTAGCTACATTGGCTCATCTTTCTTACACTATCACTACTCTCTTTTGGTTGTATACCTCTGAACACATTTCCCCTTTCTCTTTACTGCCAGGATCAGCCATCTTGTGCCCTTTTGTATAAGTAGAACTCCCCTTAGTTCTATGGATGAATTATGCACCCCCCCTTTTACCAAAGTACAGTTTACATTTACCTTTACCTTGAAACCTTTTACATTTACTTTTGCATCAACCTTTACACAAATAACAATCATAACACATACCCCATACTCTTTCTCAGTGCTTTTCTCACTCCTCTTAAGGTCCCTGCCTCAGATTGATTAAACAACCTAAGTTCCCATTAGTAGCAGCAGTCTAAGGATTAGTAGAAATATAGCCACACCTCTTTTCTTTCTTTTTCTTAGTGAAACCCTTTCCCCTCAGCATTAGTCAAGAAGGGCAGCCTCATCAGCACCTGTAGCTTCAACATCTTCTACTTACTGGATTTGTTGTCTATTTCCCCTTCAAGCTCTTTCCTGATCCTTTAGGAGTTCCACAAGTGGTGTCCCAACAGTGGCCTTATTTCCTTCAGTTTTAATCTTTCAGTCTTAGTTTCCTGCTACTACACCAACTTACAATTTCAAATCAATTTTATCATACCTAATCCCTTCATTCCATTTCTAAGTGCATCATCTATAAATAAAACCCCTAAAAACATATCTTCCTGTTAGTTTCTCTACATATCACTTCCTTGTCTCTCCACTTACTTTCCAACATGTCCAGCCCTCAACAATCCCCTGCCCTGAACATCAGCAACAACCTAGGAGAAACCTCTGGCCTCACCCAAGGATCAGCCACCAACAACCTGGAACCTAGTATCACCAACAACCCCAATACCTCTAGGCCTGCTGCTCCATTCCAACTGGCCAACCCTGGCTCATTCACCCACTACAGAAATAACCCTGCAAACTCAGAAAGATCCCATTTGGAAGGATCCAGGCATCAGTCCCCAACCCAGCAAGCCTCAGACAGAATGAACACCCACTTTTTGGAAAGAGAAGCTGTAATGCCCAAGTACCAAGGACAAACCAAGGCTGTCAAGATTAAACCATTGTACAAGGAACTATACTTTGATGGAACCAATATGCCTGTGGAGAAGTTCATTAAAAGGTATGAGAATGCTGGATCAGCTACACTTCATGATCTTCAATGTTATTGAGTTCTTTGTCAATAGCTTTTTGCCACTTATCCCCGTTTGAGCTTGAGAAAGCCGTCTTAAAGCTTTTTGGTGAGTCTTCAGTGAAGAACGAGTGTTCTCCGAAGCAGGAATATTTCACGGGCTTGACTTGTAGGGTTCTATCTTGTAGGATTTGACCAACTGGTGTCTCCTGACTTGGGGTAAGAATATCAACAATGTGATTGTCCTCATTCTCGGCATCAATAGAGGAGACTTGATTGTTGGTCTCTTCTATTTCATTGCTTGTAGATTGATTTTCTGACGAGTCGTCCTCCTCTCTAGTCGGCATAATTGGAGTTGAGATATCTTTCTCTGCAGGTTGAGAGACTGTCAGATCATCAAAAACAGAAGTTGGTGAGTCGGAAGAATCAAAGTCTAGGAACTTTACGTTCTTCAAGTTAATGATTCTTCCGTTTGACAACAGAATACGGTAATATTTGAGATCAACATTGAAACCTAGGAGTTTACCAAAGTCACCTATTGGCTCAAGCTTCAACTTGCTGTTGTTGGAAAGAACAGCAAGAGGATTGCCGATGGGTTTAAAGAAGTTTAAGGGAATTGTCTGCGATTTGAAAAGCTTGTAAGGCGACTTCTTGCTTTTATGAGCTGGGATGTGATTGATAGTTAGAACGCAGGCAGTAAGAACCTTGTTCCATAGTTTAGGATTTAATTTAGAATGCAGAAGCACGGCCCTCAGAGATTCCAGGATAGTTCTGTTGAACCTTTCTGCGTGTCCATTTTGTTGAGGAGTGTAGGCGTCAGAAAATTGTTGTTTGATTGCATGGTCTAAACAGAAATCAGCCATCTCGTTGTTGACAAATTCTGTACCGCGATCTGAATGGAGCACCATTGGATAGTGTCTGAGTCTCTTGGCTTTGAAATTGATGGTGTGAGTGAGAAGTTTTGGTGTCTCCGCCTTCAAAGTCAGAGGGATACCGGCAACGAATTGAGTATTAGCATCTACAATCGTAAGAATGTACTTATGGTTTTTGTGAGACATCGGAGTGATTGGGCCAATAAGATCCAAATGGAGCTCTTTGAATGGACTCAAGGCTGATGAAGATCTGTGCTTGAAGGAGGCCTTGGTGACTTTGGCTACAGCGCACACTTCGCAGACCTTGGGAGGATTTATTGGTATGCCAAGTTTTTGTCTTATTCTCCGATAACTTACATGCCCTAAAGATTTATGAAGCATCTCAGCAATGCTTAAGTGAGATTGATGAGTCACAGGGTCGAGCCAAATGATAGGCAAGTTGTGATGATAGAGACCGTTGAGATAAGGCGCTCCGTTTTTTATGATGATGAAATTGTTAAGAAAGAATTTGATTTTGCATTGATCTAAGATAAAGTGGTGTAGAGAGAGAACGTTTACAGCTATTTTGGGAACAAATAGGACATTGTGAAGAACGATGATCCTATCTTGATGTGATAATTTAATCAATCCTTTTCCTCTGATTTCAAGAGTATTCATTCCACAGCTAGTATTAATCAGGCCGCTTTTGGTTTCGTCTAGATTTGTGAATAGGGATTGATCAGACACCATATGAGACGAGGATCCAGAGTCAAGGACAAAGATGGAGGGGTGGCTGAGAGAGAATGTTGAGAAGGCGCTGACTTGTGATTCTTCCCTTCTCTTCATGAAGGCATCTCTCTTCTCAGGATGGATCATCCAACATCAATCCTTTGTATGCAATCTGGAGAACGGATTGTGTTGACCAACTATGCACCTTGGATCTTCCTTGGTGAACATGGTGGAAACGACCGATTCAATCTTTTTAGAGGACGTGACCTTCAGCTCGTTTAAGTGAATTTCAAGGTGATCGAGGAGATTTTCGGGCTTGATGTCCTCTCCATTCTTCGAATGAGTGATTTTTTGTTTAATGTTATCCATGCTGCTGGGAAGCCGTCTGAGTAGCTCATACGTGAGGATATCGTTGGGGAGAAAAATTCCGACGTCTTCCATCTTAGTAATCGAGCTTCTAACTTCAGTGATAAATTTCTCAATGTTGCTGGCGTCGAATGTTACATACACCACAGAAAAAGTGGTCTCACCTGCATGAAGGTGCTCCTGGTGTATCTCATGCTTATCTTATGCATATCTCACTGTTTATCCCCCAATTATATTACTGTTTATCTCACACGTATATTATTCTTTATCTCATGCTTGTGCTACTGTGTATCTCCTGCTTATCTCATCCTTTTAATTTTTGACCACTGAGTAATAAAACAAGTTTCAATTTTTGCTTGGAGTCATTAGCCCAGTTCACCTAGGTGCTTGTTGTCAGATACAATAAAAGCAACAAGCAAGTTTTATTCATGCTTTGATTAACTTCAGTGCCATTTTACCACATTTTATCCAAGAACTTGTAGCAACAAGCAATGTTGTTTTTTCCACATCTGCATAAAACGGCCCTGCGTGTACTGGGCTATTATGACCTAGTAGCGGGAGGAGTGGGAGTATGCCCTCATTCCTTGTTCCTCTGGTGCCTTTTTTAGTAGGGGGGCACCAGAGGCACCAGGAATGAGATAAGGGGAGCTCAAGTGTGGTCACAAAGGACACCTTTTCTCATTTATTGTGCAGCACAGACTGGTAAGTAACAAGGTGAGAGGAAACAAAGGACAACAAACTAATATTCATCTGAAGAGGGGGTAAACAATGGGGATCTTGTGTCTAAGGAATCCTCTTCTAATTGTATATAGTGATTTAACTCTTGTCTTGTGTCACTGAGGGTTCTTGAGAGTTGCCGCACAGTAACAAGGAGCCTACTTATAGTCCTGAAAATTGTGGCCAGGAGGATGTTATCTGGCAGAGGATAAGAGTCAGTAAGGATGGATGACAGGTGAGTCATGAGTGAGAGGCAGGTGCTTACAATTTGGCCATTGGCATAGCATTCCATGTCTTACACAGTGTCTGCAGGTCCTTGTATTCTCTATGACTTCACACCTGTCAGAGTTGGCAGCGTCTCTGCATTGGGTACAGCCCCACTGAATTGAAGGGAGGCAAGAAGGGGTCAGCTTAAATATGGAGGTTATGAGAGGTGTGGGGAGTGTGCTACTCACTCCTTGGGTACCTATCATGTTTCTGGTGGAGTGGGTGGAGTGGTGTCCTACATGTCTAGGCATGTTTGCAGGTTGGTGCAGAGGGATGTAAAGAGTTGTTGGGAGTGGAGTGAGCTGTGAGTGGGTGAGGTGAAGTGTGTGTCTGTGGTGTGTGGTGATAAAGATTGTACTGGATGATGAGGGTTGATGGAGATGAAGAGAGAGGGAGGGGGAGTGCTTTTATAATGAGATCCCCCTCTTAGTAACAAATGAGGGCATGCAGTAAAGAAGGTTCTTCAGTCCAGCCTGAAGACTGGACTGAAAGATGTAAATGACCCAGAAATTCCCCTGATCTTCAGGGGACAGCCTGGGAAGATATTCAGATCAATCGACGAAACAATCAATCAATTGGCCTGAAGAAGCCATGTAGATCGTTCAGGAGAACGATCTACATGGTCTCCTGAGGTGTCAGGCAGTACCCTGATCTTCAGGAGAATGCCTGGCCAAATTGGGTAGATCGAACGATGAATGAGTTGATCTAGCGCACCTGAAAGATACCATGTAGATCGTTTGTCAGAACGATCTACATGGTGTCCTGAGATTTCCTCCCAGCCCCTGGGCTGGGAGGGGGACGAAAGTAGTCCCACCCCCCCAGGTTGCGCGCGCAACCTGGGGGGGTCGGCGTCACTATGTCCCCTGCAGAGCAGGGGACACAGTAGCATGTATACTTCTGGCTGCCGATCGATCAACATGAGACCATGTAGATCGTTCGTCAGAACAATCTACATGGTGTCATGACATTCCCACCTAGCCCCTGGGCTGGGAGGGGGACAAAAGTAGTCCCACCCCCCCAGGGTGCGCGCGCAACCTGGGGGGGTCGGCGTCACTATGTCCCCTGCAGAGCAGGGGACAAAGTGTTCTGTTGAAGATTGATCTGCAGCAGACCATGTAGATCGTTCATCAGAACGATCTACATGGTGTCCTGAGATTTCCTCCCAGCCCCTGGGCTGGGAGGGGGACAAAAGTAGTCCCACCCCCCCAGGTTGCGCGCGCAACCTGGGGGGGTCGGCGTCACTATGTCCCCTGCTCTGCAGGGGACAAAGTGGTCTGCTGAAGATCGATCTGCAGCAGACCATGTAGATCGTTCATCAGAACGATCTACATGGTGTCCTGAGATTTCCTCCCAGCCCCTGGGCTGGGAGGGGGACGAAAGTAGTCCCACCCCCCCAGGTTGCGCGCGCAACCTGGGGGGGTCGGCGTCACTATGTCCCCTGCTCTGCAGGGGACAAAGTGAGAAGTATGTCTGGTCTGCTGAAGATCGATCTGCAGCAGACCATGTAGATCGTTCATCAGAACGATCTACATGGTGTCCTGAGATTTCCTCCCAGCCCCTGGGCTGGGAGGGGGACGAAAGTAGTCCCACCCCCCCAGGTTGCGCGCGCAACCTGGGGGGGTCGGCGTCACTATGTCCCCTGCAGAGCAGGGGACACAGTAGCATGTATACTTCTGGCTGCCAATCGATCAACATGAGACCATGTAGATTGTTCGTCAGAACGATCTATATGGTGTCCTGAGATTTCCTCCCAGCCCCTGGGCTGGGAGGGGGACGAAAGTAGTCCCACCCCCCCAGGTTGCGCGCGCAACCTGGGGGGGTCGGCGTCACTATCTCCCCTGCAGAGCAGGGGACAAAGTGGTCTGCTGAAGATCGATCTGCAGCAGACCATGTAGATCGTTCATCAGAACGATCTACATGGTGTCCTGAGATTTCCTCCCAGCCCCTGGGCTGGGAGGGGGACGAAAGTAGTCCCACCCCCCCAGGTTGCGCGCGCAACCTGGGGGGGTCGGCGTCACTATGTCCCCTGCAGAGCAGGGGACACAGTAGCATGTATACTTCTGGCTGCCGATCGATCAACATGAGACCATGTAGATCGTTCGTCAGAACGATCTACATGGTGTCCTGAGATTTCCTCCCAGCCCCTGGGCTGGGAGGGGGACGAAAGTAGTCCCACCCCCCCAGGTTGCGCGCGCAACCTGGGGGGGTCGGCGTCACTATCTCCCCTGCAGAGCAGGGGACATAGTGACATGTATGACTTGCTCTGACACTTGATGAGTATCACACCATGTAGATTGGTCTGCTGAGCAATCTTCTTGGTCAGGATGATACATGATGCTAATGCAAACTTCAGGATTATAGAGGAATCCCAAGGAGTGGCTTACCACACCCCATCCCCCCCCTCTTGCCTATAAAAAGGGGGCCTCCATGTGTCAATTTCAACACAAACAACCATATTCTCCTGAGTCCATCACTACACCTAGCAACCTGGTAAAACATAATAACATTCTTCTCCATCTTAGCTGCTACTAACTCCAATCCTCCTCATGATGTCATCTGACAGACTAGATTTCTCTGGTGATGATTCTTTTAACTCTGAAGGGCTAGGTGCACCAACTTCTGCTCAGCAGCCTCCCCTCTCCACCATAGATTCTCCTGCCTCACCAATTCAAGGGCCATCTCCAGTTGCCCCAATGAGGAAGAGGGCTTCTGTGCCAGAGGGCCAACCAGTTACCTCTAAAGGGCCAATCCCCACAGGTAGAGTATCTTTGCCCAACTTGCCCAGAACCAGCTCTGGCAGGGAAATCAAACTGGTGGCACTCAAGGCTTTACAAGAGAGATGTAAGCTCATTGTCTCTGTCTTGTCATCCATCCTTCAATAATAACTGACCTTTTCCCACCTGTCCTTTTTCCACCCCTCTGCCATCCAGATAAGGAGTTCAAAGCCTCCCTCAGCTCACTCATGGAAGAAGTCACCTCCACCCTGGGAGAGGCTCCTGCTTCTGTGGGAGAGGATCTCTTCTCCAGAGTGGGTGAAGTATGTGACCAAACTGTGAAGGACTGGGAAGTCAAGATCCAACAAGGAGTGACTTCAAATTCTGATGTGGTCATCCTGGACTCTGAGGTAGAAGTCCTCTCTGCTGGTCCATCAAGAAAGAGACCTGCCAAGGACGCCCCCGCCTCTACTCCAGCTTCCAAATCCAAAAAAGCCAACACCCAGCAAACCCCTTTGGGTATCCCATCATCAACCCTCTCCACCCTCAGCTTCAAGAAGAATCCCCCCGCTGCCAGATCTGAGGATATGTTTGGAAGTGACCATGAGTTAGACGCTGGACTTATTGCGACAGCAGAAGAGCTGGAGATCTCTATGCAGAAAGATTCAACCACAGCGAGCAGGTTGGAAAAGGGGAAGGGGAAGGAGAAGGATGGTGCAAGGAATGGGAGTGGAGGCTCCCAACCTGCAGGGATAATAAAAGCTGGGGAAGCACTTTCTGCCCAAGGTATGTCTTTTCACTCCCTCTGTCTTATAATATTTGACCAACTCTGATGCATTGTGTTACCCCCATGGCCCTGCATAAGACATTTGCTTGCATCTGGGAGCCAGTGAAAGGTTCAGCTACACTCAACAGCTGGCTGTATGTGAGGGGAAAAATGGCGCAAGAGCAGGCTGTGAATTCCCATCAGTCTCTTCTCCAATGATCCATAGGTTCTTGGACTGGATTGCAGCTACCATGGAGAATGTCCAGTCTCCCCCCCTGAACATGGCCCATAGGCTGGACCACAAACTCATGAGGGCTCCCTCTCACAAGGGATTCTTTGATCTCCTCAAGACTGGTAAGCTTTCATCCTTATTTGACATGAACCTCAGACTCAAACTAACATTACATTTAATTCCATTCTGCAGCTCCTGCACTTTTCCAGGTCTCTTCTCCAGACCCCTTCTGGAATAAAGACAAGGTGGACTTTGAGAAGATTATGGCGGCAGCAAAAGAAGATCCCCCAACTCCTGTGGGCAGCTGGACTGCTCTCCTGGTCATGTTTGCCAGGGCTCCTGGTGACACCACACCTCACTACACCTCTCATGTCGCCAGGAGGAAGCATGTCCATGCTGCCTTTGAAAGGGTCTGCCAGGTGGCCAAGGATTCTGTGGCTGCAGTCTCCCTCTCCATGACTCCAGCCACCAAATCACCAAATGCGCCGCGCAAAACCGATCTGGACGGCGTGAGGGATGCAGGAGCTTTCTGGTATACAAAGGTCCAGGGAATGGGCGGAACTCCTGGTGGAAAGGCTGGAACAAAGGACACCGACGAGGGAATGTTGTTCTTCCTCAAAAGGATATTTGAAATGATCCTGGGGTTGGCCTTGGCTGCTGAATCGGCTGGAGTGGCGGCTAAACTCAAGGAGTATGAGACTGCTGGTGGTTTCAGCTCAAAGGAGCTTAAATCCTACAAATCAGAGCTTCAATTGGTATCCATCTTTTGCAGCGGTCCCCCAGGTGTCACATCCAAACAATGGGCTCTGACCAGGAAGGAGGCTTATGCTTCTCTCTCAATTTTCATCGCCTTTGGAGCTGTTGGCTGGTTTGTGTGCTTTGCCAACTACAGAAAATACAACCTTGCCGACTCTATGGCATCCTAACCCTTGGCGACCAACGCATCAAGGCCCTCATGGAGCTCTCCAATGAGGGAATTGACTCTACTCATCCTCTGGTCTCTGGCGGCTGGAAATTTGTCAACGGTTACCTTCTCTCCCTCCTCAACAAATTCAAGATCAAAACCGCCAACACTGATGAATGGGACAGAGCAACAGCCTATTGGGCTGAAAAGATCACCCCTGCAATCATTGGGGACTTGATCTTGGCAGACATCATGTCTGAAATAGCTGCTCCAATGCTCTCAATTTCCACCGCCGGCACTCCCTCTCCCCACCCTGTCCTGGATCCTAACACACAAGGAAACAGAGACATGGTCATGAAGCTGCTCAAGTCTTCAGTCCCAGAAATGGTCAAGAACGGTCCCCCCTTGGAAATCCCTGAAGATCAAGACAAACAACGGGATGGAGAAGATGAAATTGAAGAGGAGGAGGAGGAAGATGAGGAGGAGGATGAGCAGGAAGACAAGGAAGCAGAAATGTGTAACAAACAGCCCTATGGAAACCTTATTGATGACATGGCTGGTGTAGCTGATGAAGATGAGGAGGAAGATTAGGGTCATAGACTTGTGTTTCTTATTATTTTACCTTTGTTTGTTTGACTGCTTCTGTTCAACTCATTTCTATTGCTGTGTGTACATATTTCCCTCGAGTGATAATACATACCTTAGGGTCCATGAATTGCATGTGTGTTTCCTCTTTGGTCTCCTGGGCTCCCCCTGGGTGCTGATTTTTCTATAAATAGAGGGGCTTTTTCCACCAAACTGCCTCCTTCATTGCTCCCCAAGCCCAAACCATTTCACTTGAATCCACTGCACTCAATTACACCACTGCACTACCCACTCACAATGTCTACTTTTGAATGTCCAAAGTGTAACCTATCTTTTAGCACCTTTTCTGCTTGCAATCTACACATCAGAAATGTCCATCAAGCAGTCATCCACACCACAGATGCACTACATAACCGCATCACCATACCCAAAACTAGCAACAACATCTTCCACTGTCCATCTCCAGCTTGCTCTTACACTGCTCCCAAGGCCCCTTTAATGCGGGCACACTATTCCCACTGTCGGCACAAGATCAGGCAGCCTGCTCCTCCTCGCAGAACTGTTTCTGTTCAATCTAGAGTCACCCCAGCAGGTGACAATGTGCAAGGTCAGTCTTTTTCCTTCTACCAAGACTCATGCAAACACTGAGTTCATGGATCCCCTCCATAGTCTTGGATGACCTGGTGGGTTTGGGTGTGTGCTACCACAAACAGGTCAAACTGCTGCTTTGCACAAACAGTTCCTGCCACACATGTGTCAGAGTGGATGAGCTGGCTGCTCACTTGCGGGCTCAGCATCACATCAAGCTCCCTCCCCACACACAGATCAACATTATCCAAGATCCTCCTCAGAATATATACAGGCTATCTGATCCAATTCCCCCCTTTGGCGGAATAAGACAGTGTATGGGAATGGTCTGTAAAGTGTGCTTTTATGCATGCATCAAGGTTGAAACCATGCGCAAGCACTTTGTGGAAAACCACTGGGGGCCAGGTGAGTTATCTGTCAGTTCTTGCTCCATAGTCAATTACTTACACACCTATACCAGACCTCCACAATGGTGCTTGGAAACATAGCACTTTGCAAGCCTGGGTGCAGACTCTGCTCCATCACAAACACAGGCAATTCTTCCACGTCTTGCCAGCTCACCCAGACACTCTCAACCCTCCTCCACCACCCAACCCAGAACCTCTTCTCAACACCAACCAGGCCAATCTTCTTATTTCTCAGCTCCCACCACCCATCACCTTACAGTCTTTACTGTCTCACAACCCCACTCTAGCCGCTCGCAACAGCCCTACTTGGTTGATACAAACTGGAATCTTGACCTTTGTTCAAGAGGCTGCAGCTGCTGGAATCAGTCAATCTCAGCTGGCCACTATCCTCTCTGAATCCTCCCCTCATTTTTAGAAAGTCCATGACTCTGTTGATGCTTGGTTGACAAATGGTTCCAAGAGGCTTGTCAAGATGTCCACCCATGTAAGACGAAGAGTCCTCTCCACTAAGATGTAAGTCTGTTCTCTCTCTTGTTTGTCCACCCTGGTATGCTCAGCTGATGGGTACTCCCTTTCAAGTGATGAACTCGGTAACAAACCCATGGGTCCTTTAGCATCACCAGCAACAGTCAACCAATATGGCATGTTATGTGCCATGTTGATTGTCTTCTGCCTTCTGGTCTCTAAAAACACTCACCCAGGACTCCCAGAGTGCATCATCAACCCTGTTGCTTTGGAAATCTTGGCTCAGATCCACTCCTTGCTTGAGGCTTCTGAAGGCATCCCTGGCCAGTTAATCACTCAACTCCTTGTTGCTCTCTTGTGTCAAACCAACCCCTGTGGCCGCCCAGATACTTCTTGCCATATTCTTCAGTTTGTTGCCATCACCATGGTCAAAGAAGATGGCTCTTTCCACAGCCACAGTCTGGTCACCAGGCTCCTCTCTCCTATCCAATACTGTCTCCGGCTGGCTCTTGTATATTTCTATCAGCAAATATCAGAGCTCAATGGATCTCCTCCACCACCAGAC
This sequence comes from Puccinia hordei, assembly GCA_007896445.1. NCBI lineage: Eukaryota > Fungi > Basidiomycota > Pucciniomycetes > Pucciniales > Pucciniaceae > Puccinia > Puccinia hordei. Next base: position 103,889 of record RDRW01000351.1, read on the forward strand.
GACACCAACCTGTCCTTGATTCTCAACTCCTGCCTGGATGGACAACTGGACAATGTATGGAAATACATCACCGAAGGCCCAGATATGATTACCCCATTCTCCGCCCTCCGATCCTGGATGCACCTCATGACCGCTGTGACTCTCAATGAAGGCCTTCCTGAAACCACCCATTGGGTTGATTCAGCCTGCACCAAGCTCAATGTTCAAAACCTAACTGTTTCCATCCACGACATCAAGATGACAATCCAGAAAACTTTTCGAGAGGTCGGGGAACTGCTTGCCGTGCGCACTCAGGGTGCTCACCTGCCGGCATTTGATCGGGTGGCTTATTGCGATGTACCATATGTAACAGATGTGGGATTCAACTACTTGGTGGCTTCTGACCTTTATCACAAGCGGTACTCTTCAAGGCATCTGCTTGAGTCGTGGCTGGAGAACGGTGACGCTTGGGGCTTCTCCAACCATGGGCAGGGCTGGAACCATTCTAACATTCAAAGATGGCTTGACATCTCCAATGAACTCACCAAGGCTTTGTATTTCTGTATTCATTGCGGCTGCAGCCAGCCTGCAAGAGGAACTGAAGAAATGTCCATCAAGATTGTCAATACTCCAGAAGGTGTTTGGAATATCTTTTGGCGGACGGGGGTGTTTATGATTCAGACCACCTACCATAAGGGCCAATCTATGACAGGACGGGGAAAGAACAGAGTGGTGTTTCTCCCTGGATTGCTTTCTCAGCAATTGCATCACTACTTGGCTTTTATCCGGCCAACCCAAATGTAAGTTTGATCAAGATTATATAATAAACAGAATATTTAACTGATTTGTTTTTTTTTCCAGAGCCCTGTTACAGCTTTTGGGTCAAGAGGATCACTTTGAGACCTTGCTCACTCATCTCTGGGTTGATACCACCACTGGCTTAATGACCACTCCTCGTTTGACCTCTGTGCTCCACAAAATCTTCCTCAAGAACAAGGTCGCTCCACTGGGAATAGCCACTTGGAGACATGTCTGTGTGGCCATTTGTGATCAGTGGCTCAAAGAACATCCTAGAATAGACCTGGGGGAAGATGAGGAGGATGATGAAACCCCAAATCATGTGCTGGATATTCAACGCAATCATTCCAGCCGAACTGCCAATCACATCTACGCAGGCACCACTGGACACAGTATGGATCGACAGGCCGAAGGACGATTTCGAGAAGCCTCAAACTTGTGGCAAGATTTCTGGGAGGTAAGCACAATCTGTGGTTGGACTTATTGTGTTATAAATGCTGATATATGATTTATAGATATGCTGGGATTATAGTCATACACCACTTGAACATCTCATGGATCCAGTGCCTAAGCTCTCTCCCAATCAAGTGGCAATGCAAGCTGTGCAAACATTTACTCGCGATCCCTCTCCATCTTGGAAATCTCCCTTTCAACAAAGCTGGGTTAGGGTTAGGGTTAGGGTTAGGGTTAGGGTTAGGTTGGGTTAGGTTAGGGTTAGGGTTAGGGTTAGGGTTAGGGTTAGGGTTAGGGTTAGGGTTAGGGTTAGGGTTAGGGTTAGGGTTAGGGTTAGGGTTAGGGTTAGGGTTAGGGTTAGGGTTAGGGTTAGGGTTAGGGTTAGGGTTAGGGTTAGGGTTAGGGTTAGGGTTAGGGTTAGGGTTAGGGTTAGGGTTAGGGTTAGGTTAGGGTTAGGGTTCTAGGG